>JABUQX010132037.1:0-29296 GCA_015478945.1 Trachelipus rathkii
AAGAGGGACTAAATTATATTCATACAGAAGCTAGGCGCTGCTATTCAACTAAAAAGAAAGGCGACAACCTAACTGAGACATCTCTAAACTGATAAAATTTCTGGCCTCGTTGCAACAAAAGACCACTCTCTCACAAATAACTAATTGCAAAATCTACGAACACACCCCGTTATCCCCTCCACTTTATTCGCATCATGAAACGGGCTAACTAGATACCCAGCATTACCTCCTCAACACAAAAAAGTGATGCTATCTCTTCAGCCTCAAACTTTATATCATTCATCCTAATTCTCACTAGGACAGAGATAATGCACGGACCATCCCTCCTCACCGCTTCTTCTCCTCTTTCAGGTTTCATATGCCTCTTCCAGTGAATAACGCAAATAGATCGGGTGCATGAGAATTCGTAGAGCAGATCTATGGAAGTGTCAGGACAAGAGGCTATAAATTAGTAGGCTCCGGAATGACAATTCCTCCCCGATGAGTTTCTGATAGGGACAGTGTTGCTTTGAAGCTCGCACCCATCTACTCGATATTACAACTCTACTTACTCTATGGACCATATAATTAACTCAGTAATACCATTATCTAATCAGTGCTGGAGAAGCGACACCATATGATCCTAGAATAATCAACCGAAAATTAGAGAGCGCCAGCTACCTAGAGATAAATTCCAAACTAATACGTCCTGTAAACTCAACACTTAGTATCCTTAAACTAAGATCATATTGAAAACTCCTTACTTCTGACCAAATATCCTGAATAATTATGAGAAGTTATCAGAATTTAACCTTCTATACGTTATATAGTGATTTTATAGAGACAAATCGACTTCAACAAAAAAAAAAAATAAGAGGTAACAAACTACGCGTGACATGTACTATCACTAATTCTAAAATACTAGAATTATGGTCCTTCTGCCCTTATGAAGAACCATGGTGGAGTCTTGTTGTGGTGAGAGCGCTCGACATATATCAGAAGAATAGCATTATTGAATCGAGAAGAAATATGACCAATAGATATCACGTAGTCCTACATAAAGACATACCCATACCTTTGTAGTTTTATACACTACCTTTTTACTATTATGAAAGCCGGCCTTACATAATAGTCCATTTATCTTGCAAATGCTCCTTGGTCCGCCATCGCATAATCAAGCACTCGTCATGCAATGGAGAGCGAATCTTACTTCCTCCTTCCTGATTAATAGACGGGCACTGATCCTCAGGATCTGATTTATCAATAACACAGCAACTATAATATACATTACTTTTCATTCAGAACGATCACTCCTCAGCAAGCTATACTGCAAACTAACGATTATCACTCTCTCATCTATGCCGCCGAGCCTCCAACATCACTCCATTACTTACGTATTTCAAATCCTCGAGCTTCCTTTTTGCATTCTACGACGTTGCCTCTCGATCTACAGCATAGCTTACGAATTACTATCTCTGCGAACACTGGATAGAGTGATTTCCCCGGGGGCCACACATGCCAGCACACCTTTGTGAAATTCAAACTTTTGAAAATAAACATCAACTATACTTACAACTCCATATATACAAAAAACACCTACCATAATAGCTTATAAACCCTATGTTTATTTAGATAGCCATGAATGTACACTTACAACACGTATCTAAGTCACCTCGTGTGACAACAAAAATTAACATGTGCAAAATAACAAATATAATGTTGTCCAAAATTTATTTGGTAAATACAAAGCAATTTGTCGGAATTGTCTTAAAATAAACACTTCATATCTACAAGGATTGCTGGAAGAAGGATGGACATCAATCAAAAGAGTAATTCGCCTGCGGAAGATAATTCTTATGTTCAATATTATGTTATTGTTTGCGAGTAATAATTTAATTTCTTAATACGTTGCGCAGCTAACTTCCATGACGTATGATTAAAGATGGTTACCTTTATTATTTAGTATTTCACGCTTGATTATGAACAAAATCAGTAAATTAATGTTCTATCAACATTGCTGTTATAATGGTAATGAGAACATAGAGTAGGAAGGGATGGAGAGCAGTATCCATGGCCTGATGCGTCCTATAACTCGATATTGAGGTTTAAATAGAGAGTATTAGTGGACATGTCTAACGTCTGTAAAGAACCACAGACACAAGATCACCCCTGCTCTTTAAAACTGATCTAGAAACCCAAGTCGAAGTGATATCACATACACATGTTAGGAAGTACATATCTGCCCGAAGACAATTATAGAGGTATTTAAAGACAATTCTCAGATAGGTAGCGAGAGGACTCAAATCAACAAGACCCAAACACACGCATGACGCAAGTACTCAATTAATCAATCAAATAGGACATAAGGGTATATTATTTAACTGAAAAGTAAATAAAAGGAAATGACAAATTAGAAGTAAATAAGGGATATAGGTCTAATATAAAAACTGAAAGACAATTATCAAATATACTGATGTATATATACTGAAGCTATAATATAGAGATATAATAGAAGCTACTCACAGTACAATAGCCTACTAATTAATATAATAGTATACTGTTAATACATTGCCACCATTCACGGGCAGGGCCCTTTTCCAAAGAAGGCGGGCAAAACCAAAAAAAACAAAAAAGGATGAAAAACAAAAAAACAAAAAGGAAAGTAAATTCACCCGTCCAGGTCTAACGCAGCATCTCAGGAACGATAGACTTAGACAAGAGTGAACTATTAAAAAGGGATGAACGAGATGCAGGACAGCGTCTAGATAGCATAGAAGAAAAAGAATTTAGGATGTGAAGACGGGAAAGACGGGTAACCTATAGTGTATCAAACCAAGTTCAAAAACCACCATTCGTTAGGCTGTTGAAGGCAGAAAAGGACAAAAATCAAAGCGACAGCACGCCACTAACGAGAGGCTATAGACAGAACCTTGGAAGAGGATAACATGTCTCCCGCAACAACACGCAATTCTACACAATATACTATTGAGAAGTAAGGCACCTCTTGTCTTTACGAGAAGAGCGACTGACAAATAATGTCTTGAGAAGGAAAGAATGTATAACAGAAATGGAGGGGTCAATGATACTCAGGCAGCGGCCTGCCGGTTGTTCAAAACGTAAATAAAACTCGCAGCTACTCAGATCAAAAAAGAGATCTTGATGTCCAGGGAAGCAAAGGCAAACAAATATCAAGTCCTCTGATCGAGAGAGGAAAAATGAGGTCAAGGGAGTGAAAAAATTAGCGACGGAAAGTTTATGGAGCTGCTTTATTTAATTGACGTCACTCTCTCCCGGCTTTAAGCGTCCCATGTCCAACACATTAGTTGTTACCATACAGAAGCAAAGAAAGGAGGGGGAGCCAGGGAAGCACGCACGATCCACCCTCGAAAATGTCACCGGATGCCCGGATGAAACAAGCCGGTAACCTGATCAGCCTCTACAGGGGGCAGCGCGGAGACTCATGACCTCTTAGGTATAAACATAAGGGTGAGTTAATACGTGAAGCAAGAAGAGAAGCAATAAATTCCAAGCAATACTAGAAGCAGGAGATACCCGCGTGTCGATCACATGAGTGAAAGGTCTCAAAGACATATCTACAATACAAATTTAGTCAATCAGCATCCAAAGAATCACTGTAAGCGTCTGAGTGTATGCCGATTACTCAGGTGAGACATATAGCCCAGTCCGAACCCAAAGGGCGGAAATGCGGAGATTCGGCGAGTCCGGGAGGGGTTTTAGAACGGGACGATATAAAAAGTTGAAGAATTTGTTAAAGAGTGGTCGAAGTTTACCCATCAAGGATATGGCAGGAGTAGCTGATGCCCACTGAGAAAATCCTGACCACATCGAGAAAAACAATGAGAGAGTACCGAGGAAAAGTAGACTGCTAGACGACAGAATAAAGCCAGACTAGGCCTGAGCCATGGACAAGGACTAACCGAGGAAGGGAGGGCAAGCGCGTATCCTGGAAACTACTCGAGATCGGAACCAATAGAGCCAGAGAGCTCTTGCATCTCTCTAATCAGAGGTGCTCGAAACCTTAAAGAAGAGTGAATGAGCAGAAACTCGAAACTAGAAGGAAGGGCACACTATATAAGACAAGAACGCACGAGAAAACAAGATGATACACAAAGTTAAAAAACGAATGGCTGAATGACCGATGCAACACAGAGAACCGCAGGAATGAGCGACGGAGGGACATGAGACGGAAAAGCCTCAAGGCGGACCGAGCAGTAGCACAAACCGGGAAGCCGGAGCAAAATCCAAGACAGGCAAGGCCAGCTCTAGAGAGCGAGGTACTAACGCGGGGATATAGTCTGACTGATACAAACAACAGACCGGGTGGTTCAGAAGGGGAAGAACACTTTAATCAGAAATCATCGTCAAGACACAGCGTACGCCAACACACAAACCTAGCTCACCCATAAAGCTACGAAGCCGGAGTCGTAAATGTCTGGAAATACACCCTATGTTTAATGTCCTTTTAAGACGGATTCAACAGTGAATTGAAAATCACGCTAAGGCACTAGGCCATTACGCGACCGGTCGCGAGTGAGGTCGGCGGGGCGAAAATGGAGGATAGGCGGCGAAGAAAATTGCACTCCAGCACAGTAGAACGGATATAAACAAGTCCGAGAACAGGTTTGCCCGACGAGCTACGGGTTGGGGCGACCAACTGAATCAATAGAGCCTAACGTGATAGCTCCTTAGGACAGAAACCGCTTGTGAAGGTGATTGAGAGGCGAGCGCCGGACAGCTTATGGCCTAGCTCTTTGTTTTGACAGGTACCCAACGATGTTCAGGAGATGGCCGGTCAGGGAGATAGATATATCGGGCTGTGGGTGACATTGAAATCCACCTGCAATTGACGTGAACGCAACACTTCCGTGGCAATAACAAGGGGTGTCAAATACGTTGTCTCTGCCATGAATTTACGTGGCATTGAAAATCCCAGAACTCGTTCGATACGAGGTTGGGTCAAAACCAGTACGCACTCTATTGCGAGGGACACCCTGTGCACCTTCAGTGTGCGGAAACTCCTTAGGCACAGTGGTGATTTTCTTTACTCGTTCTTGCATGGCCTCAGAGTCTCATAGGTCGCTCTCTCGGCCAACTGTAACAAGATGAGAAAATAGAAGTCATTAACAATACTTGTCTTTTAAAGAGAACAGCACCAAACAGCTAGGCCGCAGAAGCCAAACAATGGCAAATCAGCAGAAACCTCACGACTGCTAGATCCAGCAATTCCAACAGGAGACTAGGGCGCGGTGCTCTCAACCGTCGCCACCTGCGCCCGGAACAGAAGGACCGGGGCAGCCCGGGTAGCCGGCCAGCCGACCACCACCGGGAGTGAAGTCAAAAAAAAGAGGGAAAACGGACCAGGAAACCGCTGACGTAACAAGTGTTCAAAGTGGTAAAGTGGGCATGTAACCAACCATAGTATCCCTAATAACTCAGTTTAAGTCACGATACTAATTCATCTATATAAGGTCATGAGAGATACGTAACTACGTAAGGATTAATAAGGCAATAATAATATTGACACAAATTTTAATAGAGAAAATAACAAGTTATCTAGAGATTGCCTGAAGAATAAGGATATATAACCCTTCAATAGGTGTATTGGCAAAAAGCGCTGCAATCAGACAACTGAACTAAAGAGAGTAGGGACAAAGAAGAGCTCTAACAAAAACTCTATATTTGTGCGAGACACCGAAAATTAACGAGTAAACAGTTACTTAACATTAGTACAAACAGCTATAGCCACGTCTGATATTCCTATTCACGACTCTCTATCAAGCCAGATATACAACGACAAACGAAGTAAGACGTTAAACAAATCCAGGGTGGGATATATCTAGTGATAGGGTATATCTAGTGTTCGAGTACGGCACGGTAAACATTATATGGGTACAAAGAGAAAGTGATTATAATCATTAAGGGACAATATAAAAAATTACAAGTTGAGCGAAGGACGAATGCGCCGTGCATCGACACATAACTCTATCAGACTTTCATCATTATCATTCCTTGACTATTGAAATCGTCAGAGCATAGAATGAAACAAATTTAGAATTATACTCTCGTGTCAAAGCTTGATACGATGCAGTAAAAGGGAGACATTAAACAAGCTGAGCATTGTGGCAAAATCTCGAGAAACTCGGTAATGTCAATAATGATACCTCGATGCCGTATTAAGAAATAGATTGGCCGACGTTTACAATGAATACATTAGGATCCACTTGCCATAGAGAATCCCGGACCTTCGGTGCGAGGGAGAAGACATGTTGATAATCCTCGGTAAGTTATCAACATCAGAAGCAAAAGTACGGTACTTGACAGAAGCGGAAAAATATCATTAAGTTCTTAGACGAACCCCTAAGGAAAACGATAATTTGTATACAAGGTCAAATGAATGTAGCAAAAAAGGAAATCCAGCGCCTCGTGACTTACATGACCAAATCGAGTTAATGCCCAGTAGGTCTCTAATTATTCTCCTGTGAATTATTATTAATGCAAAGTTATATAATTGCATAGGCCATCGTCAAATGATTAAAGTGTCCGCAAATGGTTGAAGTAAGCCTAATTTAAAGTAAAAATGGTGAAGCCTGGGACAATTCAATGGTCAAAAATGTCACAAAGCGAGCATAAATTCACTGAGACTACCGATGACTGATGGACTCGTTGGATTCGATCACTCAGCCATGAGGTACAAACAAGGACGAATGCCGTTATCAATTTAACTAAAAAGGAGCACGCTAGAATTATTGCAGAAATGATTACACAACAAGTAAGAATGACCAGAAGGCAATATGCTGATAGACTAGAACGATTTACCACCTGAACATAAACTCGTAAGCCGGTTGCGAGAAGACTTCACACTAGCCGATAGACCACTTCAGGTGAAGAGGTCTCCAACACTACCCAGGCACGGACGACACAGAAGTTGTGGCATCCTCTAGCGACAGAATAATTGCCAACCGGCACCATGGAACCTCAAACAAAACAAAGAAACATGTTGAATGAGTATCTGACCATGTCGTCGGTGTGAGAAAGCTAACCTTGGATGATAATTTGCTTTATAGGTGATCGGATGTCCTGAATGAAACTTTCGTGAGGTGACAAACTCTATATACAATAACCTTACTATCGAGAAATAATAGTGACATCATAGTAGATATATTCTGCGTACGTGGCGCAGGATAAGTGTGTTGACAAGAGGACCGATACTTTTGCTAGCCGTACAAGAAACACAAGAAATTTTCGAACGTGCAATGTGAGGTCAGAAAAAACCAGAAGCCTACATCCCACTCAGGCGGTAATGAACTTCTGTTGAGGTAAACCTTACTACTCATCCGCGATAGGCCTTTATCCGAATTAACTCCTGTGATGCTCGCATTTGGTCCCATATATCTTGATGATTATATTTATGGTTAGATTTACAAAGAAGATATCATATGCGTTCTTAAAGCTGGAAATGGGATCCTTTACCCTTTATACTAGCATATTTTATCTCAATTTAACAACTGTAGGGGTCTACATTTCTGCTTAACAAGCATGTGATATTTGCATGATTGAGCGATTAGTTCATGTAAACCGTGGAGTGCGAATATATCTTCGTTTCGACAATAATGAGCGACTTGCAGTAAGTGTACGGTTTACGTTAGGCTCATAGGAAGCCGCAAGTGAGAGTCGTGAAACCGAGTCAACTCCGCCGCAATTCCAAACAATGGATTAAGGAAGCAATAAACCATAGCGGTAGTGGAGAGAGGGTGAAATGACACGAGGCACAGAAAATCGTCAACCGAGACGAGTGAGTTCACAGAGTCAAAAAGCCGAGGGGCCGAATTATACTCACGCAAGTCCGGCAATCAACGGGAACAGTTACGGATTAAGGATGGATTCTGGAGAAGTTCTCAGATGGTTGGTGTAGATCAAAAAGATGTCCATCAAACTTACCTTGAGACAGAGCGGTAGTCAAAAAGCGTCATGTCCATAAGATCAGATTTCACACAGAAAACGTTGTATTAAGGATTCGAAAAGCTAGGTTTACTACAATCACAAGTTGGTAAGAAGTCTCTGCCCCGAGGTGCGTTGCGAATGCAAACGGTATTATGATTCTCTGTATTAGTAGTGTCGTGAGGCGAAAGTCAATGCCAAAAATTTAAAGGAAAACATAGTACTGGATGAGGTTACCTATAAAATATAGTGGGTTGAGGGGTAGAAAGGTAGTGACCAGAAATCAGTAGTGTTCCGATAAACTCTAAATATGAGTATTACTTAAAAGAGATAATGAAATATCATTATATATATAATACTAGGCGATCTCAGTCACCGGGTATCGTGATATATAAATCTCACGCTATATAAGGCTCACTGGAACGTAGTAGATACACGGAACCCTAAGTATCAGTCTCAGATAGATAATTTTACAATAAAAGGTGAATCGGGAAATATTAAGATATGCCTCAAGAATATCAGACCGATCATAGTCCAAGCTCCGCTAAAACTCAGGCAAAATCTAAGATGCGAGATGTGAACCTCCGAAGGTCACGAGGAAAAAGATAGGAATGTACATGATATTCTTTAAAGATATAATTATAAGTCTAAACTTCTAGACACCTTTTCAAAGTGAAAAAAAGAAGTAGCGACATAGAGATTGTACAGTGTAACAAACAATTTTTAAGCTTTTGGACTGTCAGATTTCCTAAAAAATTTAAAGATATATATCGATACCTGAGTTAAAATAAATTTGAAAGTTATGAACATAAGCAAAATAGTAGTGTTTATAAATAAATATAGATTGATGATAGAAATAAATATATAGATTATAAACAAGGGATGCAAGGGCCGTAAGCAGGAAGATTACATTTAAGGGGCAAAGGAGATTACGAGTTAGAAGATAGTATTATATATATATATATAGATAAGATTATAAATAGATTATATAAAAAATATGAATATATATATTATATATAATAGATAAATAAATAAATAGATATAGATATAAGTCAATATTAGTATAGAGAATATATATTAGATATTAATGATATAGTATAAAAAAACGATAAATATATTAATAATAAAAAATATAATCATTAATTATATATATCTGACTGTGATGTTATGTAGCATGACAGGAATTTAATTAATCTGAAAACCTACGACCGATAAGATGAAATTATATCAGTGGAGAATTTTAAAGAGAATATGGTATGGAATAAGATAGAAAAAAAATATAGAATCAAAGTTATGTTAATTTAAAAATAGAAATTAATTATTGAGAAAGTAATTTGATAAAGTAATAATAGGAAGTTACTCTTTTATCAAGATAACGCGGCATTAAAGAGATAATAAAATTTTGGAGGGAATTTGGCTTAAGATGTAATTAAACTAGAAGTAGATAAACATAAAATTAAAATACTAGAACTAGCAATAGGACTACCTAGGGTATTTCAGACGAAAATTTCGCAAAACAATTATGTTATCCAAGTTCGATTCAATTATCGTATTAGACACAGCTATTTATCAAACGATATGAAAAGTTGTAATCATGATAATATGTTCTCTGCGTACATGTTTAATGATAGAGCTGTTTATTGAGTTCATCTAGTTTTCACTACTTCGGCAGAAGGTCAAGTTCTACTCTTATCTCATAAGAGTAAGATCATGTTAAATAAGAACCATTTCAAAGGTACAGATTGAAAACATATACGGGTATAGTTAGACAACCAATTCAAAATAAAAGTAAGAGAAACAGGTTATTTCATAGTGAGGGAAATAAAAAACGTAGGAATTGCAGCTGTTTTTAATGACTTCAGTATAAAGTTCCAAGTCTTATTCAATACTCCTTTGTAAAGTATTATCCATTTTTTATCCAGCCAAAAAGTATATATATATACCATAAGTCAGTTTCAGTATGAAATTTGAGAATTATGAACATTCAAGAAAATCATAAAACGTCTAGAAATAACATTCCTTACTTTTCATCAATAGCAAAAACAATGAACTAATACTAGGGAGATAATCAATAAAAGCACCTAACATAGGTAAAGAAACGGGAGAGATGCCAAAATATTGACGCTATTTGCAACTTGATAAAATAAAAAGAGATTAAAATGCTAGGCATACGAATTGTTTATTACTGAAAGAATTGAGGAAAGAGAACAGAGAAGCGAGGGTAGGATAGAGAACAAGACGAAGAAGAAGTTACTTAAGAGAAGAGAGAATGAATATGGAAAGTGACGATATCATTAAAGATAAGGCACTAAGTGAGTATAGTCAAAGGGACCACCTGTACCGAGAGATATGGAGGTCGTAGATCAGAGATTTTACCAGAATAGAGCAGGGGGCATGGAGTGATTGCTTTATGTTGTTGAGATCGTACTTTTCTAGGGTGTGCAAGTTCAGCTGACAAAAGAACAGGTTGAGTGACGGAAGGAAGCAATGAAAAGAAAGGGACAAAGGGGCTCGTTCTAACCAACTGAGGAGGAGGAGGGTAGAGGGGATCTCCGAAAGCGAAAGAGCCGGGAGGAAGAGAAGAAGGCGCAGGATCAACAGGAATAGTGATTTGAGATGGCCACCGCCAGTGTCCGTCGCGATCTCGCGTGTCTGTTTGGCGAGAGCGACAGAAAACCCCGCCGCACGCCAATATCAACAGTCATCTCGACTTAATGCTCCGTGACGCAATATGAATCCGGAGTCAGAGCGGCCACACTTAAACTAAAGCAACCGACAGAGAAAAGGAGAGTGCAGCGCTGGCTACTACAGGCTAACAGTTCACCTTTTTTTGTATTGACCTAAACTAGCCTAATCCACCTGGGCATCTCACATACACCTACACGCACCACAAGTATTCAGAAACCTAGGCATAATAGCTGGCGAAGACCAAAAGTACAACAGAGTAATGCAATGAAGAAATTGGCGCACTTGTGCCACTAGCCGACGATAAACAGTAATAATATTATAGGTAAAAATACATAGTTTTTCTTGTATTTGATTGATCCCTTCAACGATTTATATCATATTTGTATGGACAAATAGCATATATTATACTATTAATTATATTTTGAGAGTCCATACAGGTTTCACAAAGGATTTTAGAGCAAAGTTAGGGGAATGATATTTTCTATTTATAGTGTTGGAGTCTCTGAAATAAAAAAGGTAATTGTGAGTAACTTAATATAGTGACAATAAAAGGGGGTATATATCTGAAATATTTCGCGAAATAATGATTTTAGATCATAAGAACCAATTAATACATAAGCCGTGAAATGGCTTACACAGCTAAAATTACTCAATATTATTATTCATATTTTATCCCACAGTCTTGTTATTAGAACCCTATGTATCTTATGGTGTTGGTTACCAATTATTACCATGCACTGACCAATAAACGAGCATAATGACATATTCATGACACTGTGAGAGAAAAGTTATAATAATAAATACATCGTATTTCAAATAGAGCTTAAAATGGATAGTCAAGACTTCAAGAACTTCAAACCCCAGATAAAAGTGTTCTTCTCGACAAGTACATTTACTACAAGAGTCTAAAAAACCTATTAATGTTATTAGAGGTAAATTGTCCTACGATGGATCTGAACAAATCCGCAGTAATTACATCTGCCAACATATTAGGAAAAGTAGACACAAGAAAAAAAATAAATTTTCTAATGTTATTTTAGTTTGATTATAAAATTTACACAACAAATTTTGAATATCATCGGGTAAGAGCGTGGACCAAGGAGCGGACATTCATTCTCTATAGTATCCATAAAATTGAAATAATGTTCTTTCAAATATCCACTATCACCACGATTACTATTCGCAGCTAGAAGAAAATTAATTAATCAAGTGATAAGTCTTTCATTATTAACAATATCCTTAGCATACAGGTACTATAACACTTCATTATAAAGGTATATATATAAGTCATGAAGGTCCGTTCAAGAGAAAGAATTATGGTCGTTATTCAAAAAAATTTGAGCAAGTAAATATTTCTTTTTACTGCAATTGAGTGCTATTTATATGTAGTATGTTCTTGCAGTAAAATTCTAGAAATATATTAACGGAGTACAGCCCTCAGTAGTACTGTGATGATATTTAAAACAGCTTTGACAACCGACGACAAAAAATTGTAATTCAGACGATAAATAGATGAAGATCTAGACGAGGAAGTAAATAATAGTCAGTAATAGATAAGCATGACATGTATAGAAAAAATAGCACGAAAGTTAAGCGTTTAAAGATTGAACTTATTAATGACCGATATATGAAATAACCGAAATAACATATAAAACTTTTATAAAAAATTATCTAAATACCGATTAAATATTTACCAAGTAAATTATAGTAAATTAACCTTACTACAATTTATCATATCCAATATAGATATGTTTTCAATCAGTATGTAACTACTAACAAAAAAAACCACTTTTTAAAAACTCAAATATCAGCGTCAAAAACTATATAAGGTTCAATATAAACATTTGATATTTCGACAAAGATTATATAGAGGGGGACATGTGACTACCATCCGCAGATAGACTGCATTATACCCACCACTAATTGACAATGAAGCACGCCCAGAAAATGAACGGGATGAGTAATGTATTCCAGGACGATATTACCAGTGTAGAAAATAGATAATGTCAAGATTTAGAAGCATAGCATAGTTAAGAGTCCATGAAGATGAAAAGAGAATAAGCATTAAGAGAAAATAATTAGAGACTGTAGTTATGGAATAGGGTAGAGTAATAGTCGCTAAGAGCTGCTTTCTCAATAGAAAAGAGAGATGTGATTGAGAAGAATCATGAGATGAAAAGCAAGTAGTCGTTAATAATTTAATTAAATGCGATGAAAATGAAGGATAGTAGAGGATTGATGAGACGCGAAACACATACGAGATATGTACATTTCGTAGCCCGAATACAATGCAAAAGACCGCCTATGAGAGGACGTGGCAAACCACCCAAAACATATATGAGATAAAAGCAAGAAGAGTTGATGCAGGTCCTGAGCGTCCGCGCAAAACTTCCCGACAATGACGTCTGAGCACTGAGGTAGAGACTGGTGAGGCATGGGTAATACGCGCTCCAAAATAGTGTCAACGCGACAGAGAGAAGATGGTGGGAAGTATAAAAGTGAACGAACGACCCACCAACCTAAGAACCGGGAAGTTAGTCAAACAACCTCGACGGCGCCCAGGGGCCTCGCTGGCACAGGAGCGAAACGATATACGAGTGACTGACTAGATGGTGAGCAAACTGGCACAGGAATGACGACAAACCGCGCCATTCCTTTCGTTAGGCAAAACTTCGAGACGTGTTGCACCAAAAGAGAAAAAGTAGGAAAGGGCATAACAAGATAATTAGACACCCCTAGAACCTCGGCGCCGGCGGACCTCTACTCAACCGGTCAAAGCATAGATTCAACAACTAAACAACGCAGAGTCAATATTGACAAGAACGCAGTGACAAACGGATTGGTTGGCAGTTGCACTTGCTCGTTTTCAAAGAACGATATCATACACATGAAGGGCAGCGAAAAAAAGAGCGGGAAAAAAGGAGAATCGTGAAGCAAGGCGTCATACGCCATTTGGCCAGGGTGTGCCAAAAGCATGCCGGCCAGGAGAGAAACGTAAAAGGGCTTGGATAACGAATGGTGTAAAAGTGAATTTCAGACAAGGGCTCTTCGAAACCACGAGTACGTATGTTGCTCACAACGAAGACCACGCCAAAAAAAAATGGATTAAGTCAAGAAACTTCCGGATAACGCGCGTAGCAAGACGTGCCATGCCGCTACGGCGCTCGTGAACCCGAAAGGCCCCTATCTGAAGTAGCGAAGTCCAAAGGTCTACTGATGGTGATTAGAAGGCAGCACAGCGTGGCGCGTTCAAATTAAGGTTGCAGCCGAAAAAATAGGCTCCGATAAACAATAATAATTCACCAGAGGACCCGCCCTTCCGAGTGCTGCGCGGCGTCGCGAGCCGACATACCGACCTGTGCCGAACAGAAAGGGCGCTAAAACGAAGGGACAAGATTGGCCCAACACGGTGCGGTCGCATAGGAGCAAACAGGGTGCGCCGAAAAAAGAGGGGAAAGTGAGGAAAGAAAGATCAGGGTAGTCTCTGGATGCCGGAGCGCCCGGGCGTCCGGGCGCCGGCCCGACACCAGGGCTGCGAGGAGGCAGCTGCGCTAGGCGTCTTACTGGACGTAGATGAGTGCAGGCAACAAGGAAATTAGGATGCAAGCACTGACGTCGTGAGCAATAAAAAGTGTGAGCCACAATAAAAAAAAGACGGAGGCAAAAACAAACCACCCGGCCGCCGACTTAGTCAGAACAGGTGCCCGACGCGATAAGCCGTGTATCACTAGAAGCTTAGAGAAAGGTCTGGGCACGAATTGGAGGCATGCAGCAAGGTGCGCAGTTCTGACAATACGCACGACACGAATAGAAACGTTGAACGAGGCGGGGAGGGAAAAAAAAGTCGGAACCAAGGAAAGGGCTCCGACGAAGCTGAAGACCTGAATGACCGAGGACCACCTGAACGAAAGGGCAACGACTAAGAGTGTTAAAAGTTCGCCCAAAGAGCTAAAGTCGTCGTTTATTCACGGAGAAAGACACGCTGTCATTCCGAAAAAAAATACTGCTGAGATGTAGTAGGAAAGAAAAATTTCAACCCAGATGACCAATGTGCGAAGCTCGCCATGTGCTTTGCTCCCAATAACTCTTCCCAGCCGCTGCTAGGTAGGACGTACGTCTAGCACGGTCTCGAAAGCAGGCGAGCTGAAGGTCGAGTAGCGGAAACTAGTGAGGTGCGAAAAAAGGGCATCAGGGACATGTGGACTAGGTCATGAAAATAGTGGACATTCTGGAACACCGGTTGGGAAAAAAAGTCAGACCCAGGAGCCGACGCCGCGCCGGGGACCGGGTAGTCCGAAGGTAATGAAGTCAGACTCATTGGTTGGAAAATTTGTGGCAGCAGTGCGCGATCGAAGGATATAAGGGCGACCTAAAATAAAATGCGGTGGCCGTCTTCTGATTAGAAGATCCAGATTAAAGCCACGCGGGGCTCGGATTCCTCCCACAGCCCACATAGTAAATAAAAGTACATAGCGCCCACATGTGCGTGAACGCGAAACCGAGGCAGCAGAGATAAGAGGACCTTGCAACGACATGGAGAAAATAAATGTTAGTCAAAGCAACAAGGAAAGGCGCAAAAAGTGCAGTGCGAAGAAAGAGGTGAGTCGGGAAAAAATTAAACCCAGGACGGACGCGTATGCCGAACCGACTGCGCCGAAGCCAGAAAGCTAGCCGTAAAAAGGTTCGCATTGAGTGGGTAAAGATAGACGGCAGGGCGCTCGGGCATATATAAAGTGGGTCACGCTGAAAAAATAAAGTGAGGACACAAATAAGCTAGCACCCACGCTGCAAGCCCGGGCCTCGGGCGCGCGCTTCCACCACAACGGCCTGCCTCTGCCTGCCGGTACTGCGCGCCATCGCTTTCACGCGGCCTCCTTGCGAAAGACTACAAAGCAGAA
Organism: Trachelipus rathkii; assembly: GCA_015478945.1. Classification (NCBI taxonomy): domain Eukaryota; kingdom Metazoa; phylum Arthropoda; class Malacostraca; order Isopoda; family Trachelipodidae; genus Trachelipus; species Trachelipus rathkii. The sequence goes on from JABUQX010132037.1 coordinate 15,525, forward strand.
GGAGTGGTTCGGCCCGACAAAGGGCATCTAATTCAAGTGACGACGAACAGTCAGTGTGTCCAAAAAATGGATAGTCTCAGGGCGAAATAAAAAAAGACGGTAATAAAGAATTAAGCTGGTATTACTAAGGGGGACCGAGGCGGCGAGCGCTGTGGCTCCGACGCGACCTGGCTTGCGACGAGCTCCGACCGGATGCCGGGAAGGACGAAATAGGAGTCACGCAGCGACTGAAACCGGTGCTCGAGAAGTCTGTAGTGAGTGGAGTGCCATACACCTAAGGCATAGGGCGATGACTTATATATATAAAAGAATGGTGCGTAAAAAAAAGGACGCACAGAAACCGGCGCCGAACCGCACCGCGCCAAACAAAGCAAGATCGAAGGCGCCACGATTTGAAAAGTACGCGCAGCACTTAGATTTCGTGCGCAGGCAGACTTATAGAGGCTACAGAAAAAGAGATATAAGAACGGGGCGCCAAAAAGTAATAATATGCAACCACTACCAGAAATAGGCGATCGAGACGCAGGGCTGCGCGCCCACTTGGACGACGGCGCCGGACGTCCGGAAGGCTCGGAGCTCGACTTAAGAAATGCAGAAGGCGAACGTGGAGTGAATGTGGCAGTAGTGACTCAGGCTTGAGCAGGAATGTTAAAAATAGTTTTGTGGTAAACACACATTAGATAAAAAAGAGGGAGGAAGTGTGTATCATGTAAGGAGAGAAAATGGCAATGACACACAGCAGCCCCGGCGCCAGCTCGCAGGCCTGCTGTGCACCTGCCCGGCGCCGCGCCGGGCCCGGGGCTCGACTGCACCCCGCGGACGTCTTCTGCAGGCGCGTGAACCTGAGAGGGAACTACTTTATGTGGTAAAATAGTGGTGCGACTAAAAAATGCGGAGCGTAGGCATAGGTAAAAGGGTGCACCTAAATATAATTATCATACTGAGAAGAATATGTAGAAGTGGACTCGATATGACCAGAATCCGGTCACGTACGCCGTTACAGACGGCCGGCGCCGCGCGGCTCCAGCCCAGACTGTTCTCTCTGCGCCGCAAGCGCGGTTTTTGACCGAGAGGGCGGCGACAGTGAGGCTGAAAGGCAGCCAACGTGCGAGAAAAAATGAATCCTGAACGCGGAACAAGCGATAAAAGCCCACTAGGTGCGGCCCACCGGCCCCCTACAGATCCCAGAGCCAGGCGGAGCTGGAAACATAGACGAGCAAGTCCGAGCGCAGACCGGCACTGAAGGTGATAGCACCGACAAGGAAAAAAGTTATAGTGGCAGCACAGTGCGGGTCGGGTTCAAGAAATGTGGCAGTCGAGAAAGATAAAAAGAACTTATGCATGGTGCATGCAAAGTGAAAAGAATACCACCCACATGACTGCCCCGGACGCTGCGCGTCGTCGGAGACCGAGCTCAAACTTGATGTCAACCACCGCGCCGACCGGAAGGGAGCGCACCTTGCTCGCGAGCGGCGAACGCGGCGGCTCAGGTAGGTACATTTCCATGGGACTAGAGTAGCAAAGAGAAGAAGCCGTGTAAGCTGGAGCGAGATGGACCAGCGCAGAAAAAAAAGATTATGCGCCATTAAATAACCTCCAGAAAGAATAATCATGGCGTTCGCCTGCCGAACCTGGGAAAGTGTCCGGGCAATGGTGATGCATAGTTTTCGAAAGTTGTGATGCGACACCGCGCTAAAAAAGGCTGTTAGCGAAAAAACGCATGAAAAGTGTGGACAAGATAAGCCGGACCCAATTAGAAGGAGTCAGAGGAATTGTCGCGACAAGTGAAAAGAAAAAAAAAATGGAAAAGGTGGAGGTGGCACGAGGTCAAAAATGAGAGGAGAGGCAGGACGGAAAGAGACCCCACCTAAACACCTAGGGGTAAGATAAAGTGTATCGGAAACAATGGAGTCATAGCATAACAAGACAGATCGTACCAGTGAGGAACGGCAAACACCGCAAGAGAGAGAATCTAACAGAATTTACACCCTCATGTGGAAGGCACTGCAAAGAACAGAAAAGGAACAGTGGCAATGCGAAAGTACAATTAAGACAATATCTAAAGAAGTCAAACAAAGTTAATGAACAGAAATCGATACTCGGGATCGAGGTCTTCCCCAAAAGAAAAAACGGAAGCAAGAAGACCTCTCAAGTCGGTAAAGCTTAGATAGGGACAGGAAAGCGAAAGTTAGAGGGTAAAAAAACAAAGGAACGACTAGAAGCGCGGCAAGTCTCGAGAACGAGGCGAAACCTCTCTCGATCAGAACGAAAGGAAAGTATAACTGAGCTCTAGCAAGTTCACTCAGGAGCGGTGTGCTAAACCAGCTGATCATAGATAAGAGGAATGAAGAGCAAATTAAGAGCCGGAAGAGCAAAAAAAATGAGATGAGTGAAAAAGCGAAGAATAAGTAGAAACTAAAACCAAGAGAATGATGATTCAGAGATTATGTTAAGGAAAAAGGAGAAATTAATTAATGGAAAAAGTAATAATAGGGAATGTGAGAAGTGAGAATGATGAGGGCAAGATAGAAGAAATAGGACTAATGTACAAGAGCCATTAAAAAGTAGAAGTAACTATATTACAGAAAAATAAGTCAGTAATGAATGAAAAAATAATGCAAAATGAGGTAAAGAAGAAGAAAATACAAGTAAAATAAGAAGAAAAGAAGAAAAAGGGAGAGACTGGGTCAAACAAAATCAGTCCCAGCGTAAAAACTACAGAATGTAAAGGACAACAAACCTGTGGGCAACGGGATTCTAGGCATGGATGAAGAATTTGAGACGTAGGTTGGTACAAAAAAAAGTAAAATATATATTATAAGGCAGAGCACTAGGAAGGTACTAAGTCACTAGAGAACGGATCAAGTAGTAGACAAGCGTTAGGCAATCATAAAAAGGCCCCGACCATTAAGCTGGATATACGAGAAAAGCTATGCCGGAAAGTGCAATAAAAAGACCAAGAATGAAAAAAGCGTCGTTTACGAAATAACGTCAGGCAGCAGACAAACGTGAGAGTATGAATGGTCAATGAACGAAAATATGAACATGAAAAACTATCAGATGCCGGAACCAAAGGCATGGCGAAAAGAAAGGGAACTGTCTGAAGTAATAAATGTTTATAACGTATGAGAGGGACTGACGAAAGGTAGAGCAAAGAATGTGAAGAAACCGAGCGCTGATAATATCAGTAAAAGTAAATCCGAGCATGGAACGCGGAGCCAGCGAGTTCCGAACTGGCCATGAAGCAACCATCATGCCATCACTGAAAAGAGGAATTACACATGCAAAATGGCACTAAATGGTAATAAGAGGAGTGATAAGTATATGAGTAGGATAAAGAAGGTTATTTCTGAGAAGCAACCCCATAGGCACTCCGGAGATGAAAATAACTGATAAAAGATAAAACTATCGTTGATCAACTCTCGGAGGAATATATCGGAATTTATGTATCTTTACATTCTTTATAAGAATATGAGGTAGTGAATTATGTTAGCATAATAGATAATTGATAGTATATTGATATAGGTATGATATAGTGAGTAATAGAATAAGAGGAAGAGGAGAGACTTATCATCAAAAAAGAGTAAGGAAGAGATAGGTGGGAAATAGTAATGAGCACAAAAGGAGTAATATAAAGTACAAGAAGAACCATTGAGAGAGGCGAAGACTGGAGTGCAAGATAGTGACAAGATGCACTCTAAGAGAGACTCACAATATATCTGCCCCGATATGATGTAGTAGAATCGACTCATGAATGCCTACAAGAAATAGAGAGCGCTACCTTGACCCACTCATAATAGATAGTAATGAAGAGAGGATCCTAAAAAAGTGATATATATATAAATTATACTGCTACATGATTTTTATTATGTACCTACTCGATTATACATTCGAAAATTTACGAATACTAAACAAAATGCAAATGTGGTATAAAAACACACGAAAAGTAGAAAGGACGAGGTTAATGAAGTAATAATCAACTAAATAGTTATATAAGATAGATAAAATGATAGTAAGATAATATATATATAATTGAATATTATATAATTATATGTAGTAGTAGTAATGGATGAAGATATATAGAATATATATATATATATATAATATATATATATATATATACAATATATATATAATATATATATATAGAGATATACATAGAAAATAAGATATAAATAATAGAGAGGTATATTATTATAATTAATGCCTGTATATATAATAATAGATAAGATAACTATTATATGTTAATATATATATATAAATAATAAATATAGATAATAAATTAATGAATAATAGATATATAATACTAATATACTAATCATTATAAACAAGATTTATGTAAGTTAAGAAACTAATTTGTAATAGAGACTGAGCGCAGTGAGTGAAATTACCATGTGGATGATGAAGACAACTGATACAGAATAAACAACCAAAGGTCAGAAGTGTTATGTCAGCTATGTGATGAGAGCGTTCAGAATATGAGAGTAAAACAAACAAAAATGAGATAACACAGATAAAATATAAACTACTAAACTTCCGAATAAACTGTATTAAATCCCGAGCGAATATAATCCCAATGTGACGTAACATACGTACAGATAACCAAACCCCTATGTATACCATATGAGTGGCAGGCCACATCACGTAAGTGACTGGTTATAATACCAAGCGACATAAAAAATTGGGCGCGTTGAGTTATAAAATAAAATGATAGAGTAGGGCTCTATAATCCGGCATCAAGGACAGTACATGTAGATCTAAGGTACTACGTGAGGTCCAAGACCCGTGAGTGGACCTATCAGCTAGTACAATATATACTTTCCTTAACCCTCCAACGCCTCCAAAACACCCAAAAGACTCAAAGATCACGAAGGTAGTTTTCACGTAAGTAACTCAGCCTCGAGTTATCCATCATAATTAAAATCTAATCCCACCCATCATCGTGTCTCATCACCCCTCCATTGCCCCTTTATATGCAGCCCCTCGAATAAATACCCTCACAAGCGTCGAACTCTCAAACTAAGCTACTAAGTATCACCCTATATACCTATCTCTGCGTCACTGGGTAGCCTAGTTAGGGGGAACTCACCCAAATCCTACCAAAGAGAGAGAAAAAACTAAATGAGCCGTAGCATTCAGATGATAGCGGAGGACGGTGTAATGATCTATTCATATCTGACGCCTGGCGGCCTATGAGTAAGCACGACAAAGCACGATATGTGTTCTGACGTAATTCATCCACCGGGCTCAACTCAGATAAACCTACGCTCTGGGATAAAGCGTGAGATGCACGTATTATGGGTCCATTTTTATCGAGATCACACACATCCATACAGGAGAAGCGATGGTCAGACGTATATATTACACATATTATTTAACCATCATATAATCTCGAAGAAAGAAGCAACGCATAGAGCAAACAGGTGCCCATGCCAATTCGTTATTGATATGCAATTATTCGATCCACTCTCCCCTCCACACCTGCCCGTGTGTCACTAGACAAGAATTGCGACAACATCGGCGTAAAATATATAATCTCTGTGCTATCGCATACGGATATCGACCGCTCTACCTCATATCCAACACGTCCCAACTACGACGCCTAACATTCTAGTTCAGTATCAGTCCATGTCTCTACTCTATACAAGAATTTCCAACTATATTATGATATAAGAAAAAGGTGTCAAATATAAACGTAACACAACGAGCACGCAAAATTCCGATCCACTAAACTCTCCCTGCACGTCGAGAAAATTTTCCCTATCTCCTCTCACATTTATGGCTCTCTCCATCGATTTTACACATTACATAAAATTGAAGTTAAGTAACCTGACATACCCACGCTTTAGATCAGAAATCCATACGGTGCGCAATACCAATGAATCATAAACTCTTGATGTAGTTCTCTATAGATTTAGCCTGATGTTACAATAGCCACAGATTTGGGGTTTTAGAGCACGTTCGGATACTTCTTATGAATCTTGATTTAACGAGGTTTGAGTCGCTAAAGAGTATGAAAAACTAGCAAACATGAGTTAAGCTCTCCATTCAATTTACATTAGATCATAGTTTCTAGTTATCACATTACATAAAGATTGAGAATAAATTACGGTTGTCGATTACAAGTATAATACATATACGCGAGTACGATATCATAAAGCTTAGTCGTGACTGAGGACAGGCATAAAAGATCGAGCTACGATAGCATATACGTCGCCCTATAACAGGAATCCAAAAGAGCCACCATTAATATACTCTTCGCAGTACCTGACAGTATCTCTGACAGCTGCATTAACCCGCATTGAGTCTCTCAGTGAGTATAGTGACAAGATCAAAGCTTCCCTTGGCTTAAAAAGATGGCTTGCCGATTCTAGTATTCTCTGACAACCCACGCTTTAGAAAAATCCATAAATGAGAATTACATAACGTATATTATGGCTGGTAAATGCACCATTGTGGTACAGTGTAATGTGGAGCTGTGTTGCACATTGTGCACTTATTTTGGTTAAGTGCGGCACATAACTTCAGTGCCCTGATATGGTCCACTTGTTTTGTGTTTTGCTCTTTGCAGTACCAACCCTACCGTATATAAATCTAATATAGGACAATTTTTTTAATTATTTTTCCAGTGTTAAACATATAAGACACATCCTTTATATATAACGATTATAAGCATTATATTACTTTCCATAAACAGATTAATGACGAGCTAACAAAAATAATAATAATTATAATAAATAATCAAACAAAGAAATACATTCTAAAAGGAAAATAGCAAATTAAAACAAATCCCTAATTTGATATAGAAAAACTAACCCCATTTCTGTATAAAATAAAATTTATAATATGGTGTCATAGTTAATCAAACTACATTGGAATATGGTCTTGGCACCATTAAACAGCTGGTCCAATAAAAGCTTCAAAAAGAAAAAAATATGGCCATTAAAATACTAAAAAAAAGTTTTCTTATTATTTTGTAACATAATAATGTAAAAGTGGAGTATTAGTATTTGAATATGAATAAATATTTAAATCTCTAAAACTATACCCAATATAGGCTATATTAGGATACCTTTTAATAAGGCGTAAATTGTTTTACAAAATATAGAAATCTACAATATATCAAAAAACAAAATTTAAATATTTATTGGATAAAATCCTACTTAGCACACCATATTGTGCATAAAAAACTGAAAAATGTTAAATTTCAGTACGGTATGGTACTTAGGCTCAGTCATATAAAAATTGTATGACTCTGGCTCTGCCATTTTAAAATTATCCTATTTCAACTTCTGATTGAAAGCTCTTTAAAAATTAAATGCAAATAAAATTCATTTCCTTTTGCTCTAGCTCCACCCAAAACCTTGCAATTCCACAGCTCTTACTCCACAGCCCTCTTAAATTCAACAAAAATCTGTTATATATATATATATATATATATATATATATAGTTCAAGATAGATATTTTCTCTCCTATTATTATATATATATATATATATATATATATATAATATATATATATATATATATATATATATATATATATATATATATATAGTATATATTTTTTATAAATTCCGTTATAAAAATTATATATATATCCGTTATAATATATATATATATATATATATATATATATATATATATATATATAGTACGGTATATATATATAATATATAATATATATATATATATATATATATATATATATATATATATATATATATATATATATATATATATATATATATATATATATATATATATTATATATATATATATATATATAATAATATTATATATATATATATATATTATATATTATATATATATATATTAGGGATGTGCCGAATATTCGGTAAGTATTCGGTATTCGGCCTATTCGCCCAAAAATACCGAATATTCGGTATTCGGCTTTTTGCGAACTATTCGGGCCGAATATTGAGCTTTATAAACAACAAATTACGGTCAACATAAGGAAAAGTTATTTCAATTTAAAATTGAAATTTTTAAGAAACTTATTTTCCCAAAAAAATAAAAAATATAGCCCCAAATTTTTTAGCCAATATGGCGAAAATCTTTGTCATTGTCAGATCCTATAAGGCCCTTTGACATTTTTCAATATTCTAAAAAATAGAATTCTTTTGGTGATACGGGATAATGGACCAGACATGGTAGCTGGTATAAGGGAGAGTGTCTTGCTATCAATTTCATGTTTTATTCACATGTTGGAACTATGCAATTCACGATTGAATATTATGTCAGAAGTCTGTTAAGATATTTTATTTACTTGCAGAAGCATATGCCTCTCATTTTCACCTTTCAGCAACGGCAGCTGCAAAGCTTAAACTTTACAGATGCAGCTGATTGTCAAACAGCATAAATTAATTCATAGACGTTTCTACACGCTGGAACAGAACTTATGATTTGGCTTGAAAAGATTGTTTGAACAAAAAGTTTCCCCTATCCATATACGCTGCTGAATGCAATCAGAAATGTTACGATGATTTTCAGTCGGCAAAATGTATTCCATTTCTTAAGCCATTTGACACACACCACTAAAACAGCATTAACGTGAAGTAACAGTCACCCAAGTGATCCCTTTCATTTTAGCAATAAATCTATTTTTAAATAAGGCAATTAAAAGCAAAGCTTCAGTGGAATAATTACACTCGTTGAAGAGCTTACGAAATCAGTAGAAAAAAGACTTTCTAAGTTTCTATGTGATAAATCTTTGTGTGTAGCTACTTTCTTAGATCTGCGATTCAAGCTAATTTTTTCAACATGAATCATCAGATGAATCAGTAAAAAAAATATGGTCGTTGAAGCATGGAAGAAATGCATGAAAATTTAGCTTCTGACTCTTCCTGCTGACGATTATTCACGTAGTGGGGAAAGTGAAGCTGAAGGTTCCATTTTTCACTTCGTTTAATGGATTGATTCTTTAAAGAAAATTGTGGTGCATCAAAATCGTCATACAGAAAAGAAGTGAGTGAAAAAAAGAAAGTCCCCATTCTTCTGACGATGTGATTATTGTACATAAAAGTAAAAGGCCTTACATACGGAATTATATCAAGAAATAAACAAATATATAAGTTTGCCTACTTTGACCAGTGAAGACAATGATTTTCCCTTCAATTGGTGGAAAAACACTGGAAATAGTTTTATGAATTTGAAAAAAACTAGCAATAAAATACCTTTCAGCTCCACCGTCATCAGTCGAAAGTGAAGAATATTAGAACAGGAGGAAATATTTATGAAGTCACAGAAATGGGTCATCCCCTGAAAATGGAAGACTGCTAATGTTTCTGGATCATTTTTTTAACCTTAGAGCTTATCAAATGAAAAGTTTAGTTTTAATATCTTTAACTAACGAAACTTTTCAAATTTTCATTTATTATTTTTAATATGTGAATGGTTTGCTATAGGTAAGAAATAGTTATTTACTTTTTGTTTTATTACTTTGTATATAACATTGGTAAACATGAAATTTCTTGGACAGGGTTTCGCAATTGATTATTGATGTGCTGATTCCAAAAATGCAATCGGTTTTTGCATATCACATCGCATTTGTAAGATATTGTGCGTAACACAGATTTGTAAATTTTATGATTTTTACCTTTTTCAAGAGGGTCTATCACAATTAATTATATTATATAATTATATATATATATATATATATATTATATATATATAATATATATTATATATATATAATATATATATATAATATAATATATATATATATATATATATATATATATATGATATATATTGGATATTGGAGGGAGAAGAAACAAATCGCAATGATATGATACATGTCTTTAATAGATATATGTTAAACATATAATACAACTATGAATAAAAGGTAATATGGGACAACAATGAATGTAATAGAAGGAATTGGTTTAGTTAATGTAAACATACCTACGAATGGTAGTAACTTTCCCTTCGTAGACGATCTACTGTGCATAGCGTCTGGAATATCCCTCATCAAGCTCCAACAATAGTCCGCCATCATATTGATATCCCACTTGCCCTGGTAACGTCCTTCCATGAACTTTAGATCTTGATGGAAGCATTCACCCTGCTCATCACTAACATCGTCTAGGTTATCCGGAAATTTTTCTTAGGTGAGAATGGTAAGTAGTGCAACTTTATACTCATTCTACATCCATGAGAATGAAAAATGTCTAGCAGTTCCTGTACAATGTTAGTGTTTCTCGGCTTTATTTCCCCAGAAAAATTTATGGTGCTACCATCTGAAAAAAGCATTCCACGCTCTTCCCTCTAACACAGTCATTGTTGTAACCAAAGGCAGCATCATGGAGGAGTGTCTCGTATTTGTGGGCCATCAAATATCCCAGCTTTTTTCTTCTCTTCACTCAAACCAGGAAACGTTGAGCATATAGCGGAAGCATTCACCATTTCATGGTCCAGGGCTTCACAAATTGTTTCATCAAACCAAGTTTTATGTGTAGTGGAGGTAAGGTGATGTTTTCTCTCTGTATACAAGTGGTTCACGTACGTTGTTCCTGTCACCTGGCGTCAAGGTTTCCCTTGGTGGCCATTCTCTTTTGGGTCCAGTGATCTTTTGCCGCCCGGCTGTCCCAATCGAAGGAAGCAGGGATATTTGGTGGAACCTGCCTTGCTGACCGAGCAAAATGTTACCATTTTGAGGTCGACGCATATTAACCATCCATGTACCTGATATTGTAGCCTCTTCAAACACTTTTGATTTTTGCATACTCCTCTTTCATCCGTACCGAGTACCCTACTGAAACCGAAGCATACCTGTTGGCCGTTGTGTAACAACAACACACTTTAACTGCTCTTGGAAGTGTCAATAAACAGTCGCCACCGCACGCTGCATCGTATGCAGGGAGTTTTCCATAGCGAGTAGTAAGGCCTGCAAACTTCACTTGCAAAAACAAGGTACCCATCTGACTGGGAAGAGCTCCGCCGCTCTGCCTTCTCTTTTTCACGATAAAATGTTACTCTTGTGCCATGGTCCAGTAGTTATCTTTTTTCATGCAACCTCGAAGCCAAACAGCTCAGGACAACTCCGGCAAATACAACTCTCATACAAGATCGTTCAGTTCACCCTTGGTGAACAATGACGGACCATCAGACTGTATTTCAGATGGATGATAGACATCATCCAGGTCATTGGCATCCAAACATGTAGACGTACTAAAGTTACCACAATGCTTCCCGAATATCGACTGCAGTAAACTTGCTGCTACTGTAGATATATGGGGAAGGTAACGTCTATACAGCCTACGTAGTGCGCACATGGGAATTTTGTCACTCCTAGGGAATATGCAAAAAGAGGGATCCATGATTGCACGAAAAACGGGATGTGATAAAGCAAATCCGAGAATATATATGGATTCAGCACCTCCGAATTACTATATATCTACCTACAAAAGTCCATCCAAGAAAAATTTCATCTTTTTTTTGTTGACCAGTGTTAGTTTTCTTTACTTTTCCCTAAATGGATGACCGAACTTTGAAACAACTATTCGGCCGAATAGCGAACTGATTATTCCGTTGCCTCTTCCATGTCGCTCCCGAATAGGCGAAGTGTTTTATTCGTCCGAATACTTTTAGCCGAATATTCGGTATTCGGCTTTTTCACTATTCGGCACATCCCTAATTATATATATACTTTCTTTCTTTCTTTCTCACCTTCCTCTTTGCCCCCAGATTGGGGTAAGGTGCTGTACAAGCATCGGAAAAGAAAAGCAGTAGGAGAACATGACAAAAGTGTCGAAAGAAAGCCCAGCCTTACCGCCCCCTCTGTACCATTAAATTGTGAGAGTTCGTCACAGACAGAAAATCCACCCCTAGAGCTTCACGGGACCGCACGGACCCTCACTTAAATGGTAAATCGTCAATGTAGGGTTCATACCCTGGCCAGGTGGGCCACAACCATGCCCCATACAAACCCCGCCATTCTCCCTCCTATCATGCACCTTTATTCTCGCCTCTGCCAAACTCACATTTCTCTTCCTCTGGCATTCGTTCACCGATTCAATCCACTTTCTCTTCGGTCTGCCCCAGCCGGTCGGTTCCCAACAACACTCCACCACTGATACAATTCCCTAACCAACGCTAATTATATCATTCATACCTTTCCACATGAAGCCAAACCATGCTCACAACATAAACTTTCTTTATTCTCTCATTTACCCCTTTCTTTTCACCACACAACTCTCTAATTCTCTAATACGTTCATTTCTCTCTTTATCAATTCTTCTCACACCTAGTACACACGCCCCTAAGATTGTCCCATCTGAACACATTGACTTTAGATCTATAATCTTCTTATTCCAGACCATAGTCTCACTGATATACATTAAAACAGGCAACAACATACCCTCATGTAAGACCCTAGCACACTCAAGACTTAGTCCCTTTGCATTCACCACAGATTTAATTTTAATTGCACCAGCCCCTTCCTGCCATTCAAACTTTCCTACTACACTCTGCATCGTCCCTTCCCTTCTCATCCAACCATATACCCTAAAAATATTTAAACTCGACACCTCGTTTTCCAGCTGCTCACCATCTAACATAAATTCACACTGAGGACACTGTCCTCACTCAACAACCATAACCTTACTCTTTTTTACGTTTACTTTCAAACCCCTCCTTTTACAGACCTGCCAAATCTCTCTATCAATCCTCCTCAAACTCTCTTCAGATTCGCCACAGCAGACCAAAATCAATCCGCATATAATTTTTTTGAGACTATTATTTTGCTGTGTAAGTGATGAAATTTAAGAATTTGGGATAATATAAAACAAATTATACTAATATAATTCTGTAACATAAATTTAGTTGCCACATTGAAAATACGAAGAAAAAATGGGCAATATATCGGTACTTACTATCCATTAAATTGTTGAGTTGTCATTGTTGTTGCAAGTAGTAATAATGAACTTTCTCTGAATGTGTTTTTAAATTTAGTGGTATGTAAAATATAATTGATATATGCATTCTTAATTAAATACAATTAGTTCACTGTTAAATAAAGTTTTATTAAAAGTAAAAAAAAAAATTACATTAATAAATTACTTTTGATCAACTTATATATATATAAATAATTTTATAATATATATATTATATAGTACATATATAAATAATATATTATATATTGAAAGATACAACAACTATATATACAAATATATACTTATTATATTTATGTAAAGTTATTATATACTTATTATATAATATATATATATTATATATATATAGCTATAACTATCATATTATATATATATAGCTATTATATATATTATAATATATATAATATAGTATATATAATAATTTCTTATTATAAATAAATGTATATAAATAATTATATTATTATATGTTAGTATATATTAAACTATAATATATACAAGTAATTATATACTATATTAATATATATATTATATATATTATATATATAATATATTAATATATATAATATGAACTTAAAAAATATTTCATTCTTAAAAAAATTGATTTTTTTTTTATACTACCTCCGTCGACTGATAGACTTCTCCTTCAAAACTGAATTATAGACAAACTGGCCCGGCTTGTAAGGCCTAAAAAGCAGATATTTCGTTCCACCAGTCCTTTATTAAGCATATACTGGAAAAGGTACTAGTAGGACCTATACTGGATTTCTTCTATAATAAGTAATTTTTTTTTTTTTTTTTGTTTTTTAAATTTTTTTAACATAAAAACTTTAAATAAACAAAACAGACTAGAATTGTATA
>JABUQX010132038.1:5000-19356 GCA_015478945.1 Trachelipus rathkii
TCCTTCTTCTATAACTATCAAATTTTGCCTTTACGATAATTTAAATTTTTTAGGGGGCAGGCGTCCTCCTTTACAGGGGGACAGCAGGGGGACGTAACTCTAGTCTATCACGAGAGATTACTCATCACGCAACGATCGAATGAAGCCATTAGGCCTAATCATCTCGCTCGGAAGCCGCAACAAGGGCGTAGCGACATATTTTTTGCGTTTTCGCTTCGGGGGGAGGCTTTCCCCTAAATTAATCCTAGAGAACTTGAAAACTTCGGTCGGTATTAAGATTAAAACCCAATAGATTATATTCCAAGTTTCAGACGATAGCTTCTCATACTTTTTTGAGAAATGCTGTGGATGTCAGCATGACCTATACTATGTGGAGCTCCTTTTGCATATTTAACTCTTCCTCTCTGTTTAAAGCGACGTCTGCGCTCACTTTGAGGAGGTTTTGCGTTAGGCCCTTGGGGATTGGGTGGGGTTTTTTCAATGTTTTTTTTTCCGCCCCCTCCTTGAAAAGTGAAAAGGGTTAGCCCCGTGAGGGGTGGTAAAAAAAAAAAAAAAAAAACAAAAAAAAAAAAAGGTAACGGTTAACGGATGTAGGGTGAAAATTTTTTTTAAACTCGTTAACGTTATTCACAATGCTAAACTCGTTTAATCAGTCCTTTACTTTCTTTTCGAAATTTACGAAGAGTTGAAAAGTTAACGAAAAATACGAGTTAAATAACCGGATTAACGCTTTAACGCGTTAATGCCTTATATACTAATATATATAATTATATTAATAATATATATATTATATATAATATATATATCATATATATATATATATACTATATTATTATATTATTGTATATATATATATATATATATATATTATATATATATATATATATTATATATATATATATATATATATTAATTATATATATATTATATATATTATATATGTGAAGTTTTGCACAATAAGAAGAAAATCTATTGACTTTTCGAAGAACTTTATTTAGAATAAAATTTTCATAAATATATATGTAGAACCTAAAAATCATTTTTTTTTTTGCATTTATTCATCGGAAATATTTATTTCCCCATTTAAGGGCTCCGAGTCGACGGACGGGGACAGAGGGGCGGGAATGAAGTCCCCCGTCGTCAACGGAAGGCCGAAGAGACCCCGATTCCTTACGCATCTTTGCGGTTTTCCCCTATGGGTAATTCCTCTAGCTAAAGTAATACGTAGTGGTAAAGGAATTAAAATTATTCTTTTTTTAACTAAAGGATATACCATAGGGTAAATCGCAAAGATGGCAGGAGTCGGAGTCTCTCGGCCTCCCGGGTGGGCGACGGGGGCGGGGGACTTCGCCCCTCTGTCCTCAGTCGGCTCGCAGCCCTAATGGGGAAATATAAATAAAATCTTCTAAATATTTCTCGATGAATAAATGCAAAAAAAAAAAAAAAAAAAAAAAAAAGGATTTTTTAATATGCTACATATATTATGAAACTTTTATTCTAAAAAAGTTTTTTCAAAAATTTATTAATTTTTTTTCGTCTTTTTTCCACCTTCACTAATATATATATATATAAATATATATATATATATATTATATATATATATTAATATATATATATTATTAATATATATATATATATCTATAATAATATATATATTATATATATATAAGTAATATATATATAATAACTATATATTTTGTTTAAAGAAAAGTAATGAATAGGAAGGTAATGAATTAACTGCCTTCTCCGGGATTGACCCACCGTGTTGCGACTGAGGACAATATACCCGGTGGCGTTACGACTGAGCTATCCTCCCAGCCAAAAAACTTGGATTCAAGAACAGTTTATAAAGCAACCGAGCTTCCTTCAAGGCGACATCACCAGGTGTCCACCTGTCCTTCCTCGTTCTTTATAAATATTCTGTAGATATTCATGATTTTTGTCATTTTGGCTTCTCTGCGCGGACCATAATTTTCTTCCAGCAAGGGGTCAAGCAACTTTGTTCCAAAAGGCAAGACTTTAACCTCTCTATGGCATCTGGAAATAACGAGGATAAAATGTGCCATAATACTCAACGCCAACACGCCAATACATCAAAGTTTGTGGAATATGCCACAAAGGCGGCCACGATTCCAGCGCTTGTTATTCTGCCAAAATGGAAACAACAGATTTCCACGTAATCGGCACCATTATGATAATAAGTTTAACCGCGATAACAAGAAGCGGAGAAAAGCATGTACTGGTTCCCCAAGGAAAGAAATTCAACAATCGCTGCCGTTATTAATTGTTAATTCTATAACCGAAGGGGAGTTGTTGCGGCGTGCATGTCAAATTGTTGGAAGATAATGGGTGTTGTTAACGTGAGTGAAATGGTTAAAGGACGGTAAATGGTTGCATGTCGACGGTAAATCTATTCCCGTTATAACCATGTCATGTCAGGATAATTCAAACGCCAGACATCCCCTCATGCCCGTGACGAATGGATCCATAAATGGCATTGACGCATCAGTACTTCGCGATACAGGGTGTAGTGGCGTAATTGCGAAAAAGAAGTTTGTGAAAAACCATCAATTCACAGGCAAGATCAGAAAGATGCTTCTAATTGATAACACCCTTAGGACAGCCCCTGAAGCATGAATTTGGATTCGCACTCCGTTCTATACGGGGTACGTTGAAGCTCTATGTCTGAACGATGCGCTGTATGATTTGACATTGGGAAATATCCCAGGCGCGCTAGGTCCGGAGACAATAGGGTTTGGAAACGATGATAAAATTAATACCGACAAGGGAACATCCATTGTCGAAGTTACTTGTGAGGCAGAAAATGCTACTGAGAATAAAAAGGATAAAATTGATACCGACGTGGACACATCCATTGTCGAAGTTGTTTATGAAACTGAAACTGCTACAAAAGACAGTAAGTCAGTAGAAAATTTGTATGGAAATCTCCCATTCCACAATCAAGAGAATTTTTCAAACTCAGATAGCCTTGAAGCAAGTGTCGGAGAAGCTATACAGCCTGAGGTGGCGGCAGAGACGCCTGAAAGTGTCAATAGAAGAGTTGATGCGGCATATCATCCATTTAGAATAAGGTTAGACAAAGACCAGAGCTTAGATGTCAGGAAGGATAAGTTGATCGAACTCCAAGAAACTGATCCCACTCTGGGAAAAATCCGCGGTATGTTCGGATCAGGCGACGAGAGATTCGAAAAGAAAAATGGGATACTATACAAGATAGTAAAAAGGAATGGTGTGGTTGATAAAAAGTTGATAGTACCACACGGACTAAGGGCAACTCTTTTGGAACTGGCCCACGAATCTCCGTTAGCAGGACACTTAGGCATAAAGAAAACATCCGACAGGCTTCAAATGTGCTGTTTTTACTGGCCAAGGTTACATGAGGACGTGTGTCGTCTGTGTAGGTCATGTGATCCGTGTCAGAAGACTTCCCCGAGATGTCGGAAGGCTGGGGCTCCTCTCACACAGGTACCCATCATCGACGAACCTTTCAAAAGAGTCGCGGTGGATATTGTAGGTCCCATTAATCCACCATCGCAGGAAGGATTTAAATATATTCTGACACTGGTAGATTATAGCACACGCTACCCCGAAGCTGTGCCTATGAAGAATATTACAACCCAAACGGTAGCAAATGCTCTGGTTGACATTTATAGTCGCCTAGGTATACCTCTGGAGATGTTGTCGGACCTTGGAACTCAGTTCGTGTCTCAACTGATGAAAGAGGTATCGAAATTACTTAAGATCAGACAAATTTTCACGTCGCCCTACCACCCTATGGCAAACGGCCTTGTGGAAAAATTCAACGGCGCATTAAAATCCATGCTTAGGAAACTGTGTCAGGAGCAACCAAAAAAATGGGCGAGTTTCATCAATCCCTTACTTTTTGCTTACAGGGAAGTTCCCCAGGCTAGCACCGGTTTTGCGCCATTCGAGTTGTTATACGGTCGAACCGTGCGTGGACCAATGCAGATTTTAAGAGATCTTTGGACCAAGGGTGAGACCAATGAGGTAGAGAATACCTACCACTATATATTCAGACTTCGCGAGAAGCTAGAGGAAACCCTTAGAATGGCCAAAAACAACTAAGAAAAGGCCAAGACAAAGTATAAGCATTTTTATTACAAAAAGTTTCGTCCAAGAAGCTTCGAGACTAATGACGAAGTGTTGATCCCCCTTCCTACGAATCATAATAAATTATTGATGACGTGGAAAGGACCTTATAAGATCATCGAGGCTCTGGGTGGTTGTTGTTATAAGATCAAGTATGGGGACAAAGTTAAAATTTATCATGTCAACTTGCTTAAACGTTATCATAGACGGGACGTGGAGACCGAGGGAAATCTAGAAGACAACACCACAACAGCCCTCGCTATTCTCGAGGAAGAAGATGAAAACGAGATACCACTCGATGTTCCTGGCGGTAAAATACAGTCTTTTCAAAAGAAGAGGGCGTTGATGACATTCCTATTGGCAATGATTTAAAAGATCATCAACAAGGAGAGTTGAGAGCTATAATCAGAAATTTCGGATCGCTCTTCACAAATGCGCCGGGACGGTGTAACCATCATTATCACGAAATAAATCTTACATGTGAAGACCCAATCCGGTCAAAGCTCTATTCAATCCCTCACGCCATCAGGTCTCAGGTAGAAGAAGAGATTCACGATATGCTAAAAATGGGGATAATTCAAGAGTCGGATTCGCCCTATGCATCGCCGATCGTCGTCGTAAAGAAAAAAGATGTGTCAAATCGCATATGTGCAGATTTCCGGATATTAAATGCTATAACCGTGTTTGACCCAGAGCCCATGACAAACATTGAAGATATTTTTTCACGATTTGCCGGTGATCTTTATTTTTCGAAGCTGGACTTATCGAAGGGATACTGGCAGATCCCAGTTCGTGAAAAGGATGTTTTTAAGACGGCGTTTGTGATCCAAAGCGGACATTATGAATTCTTGAGAATGCCGTTCGGTTTAGTTAATGCCGGCGCCACTTTGACTAGGACATTAAGGAAAATTCTAAAGGGGATGAATCATACAGAGTGTTATATCGATGATCTTATCGTACATACGAAGGACTGGAAAACCCATATGGCAGAATTGCACGAATTATTCAGTCGACTCTCAGAAGCTGGGTTTACCGTCAGACCCTCGAAATGTTTGTTGGGGACCTTCAATCTGGAATTCTTGGGTCACAAGTTAAGCCCTGGATGTAAAGGTTTATATGATGAAAATGTGAGTAGAATTAAAGAAGCCCCAATCCCTGTGAAGAAGAAGGACGTAAGATCGTTCTTGGGTCTGACGGGGTATTACAGGTCTTTCGTGCCAAATTATGCTGCGATAGCATGCCCTCTTTACGATCTACTGAAAAAAGGGACATCTAATCACGTCAAATGGGGTGAAAGTCAACAGTTGGCTTTTGACACACTGAAGAAGGTGCTTATATCTGCACCAATATTACGCTTGCCTGATACCAAGAAGTGTTTCATATTACAAACTGACGCATCTGATTACGCAATAGGTTCATGCCTCCTACAACAGCATGAAGATGGAATATTTCCAGTCGCGTATGGAGGAAGACGGCTATCGGATACAGAAAAGAAATGGAGCGTTTTAGAGAAAGAAGGTTTGGCGATAATTTACGGCATTAAGAAGTTCGAAAGCTACTTGTATGGAAAGGAATTTACGCTACAGACGGATCATCGACCCCTAACTTTCATGAAGGAAGCTAAATTTACCAACCCAAGGATCATGCGATGGGCCATACTTTTACAAAGGTATAAGTTTGTGTTACAATCTATCAGTGGGAAGGATAACGTCATGGCTGATTTTTTGTCCAGGCAAAGCTGATCTGACCTTTCTTTCTGCCACGAGATATCACGTTTAGGGAGGGCGCGTCGGCCATACCTGCCTCCATGGGAGTACGAAACCACTACATTACATGAGAGATTTGTTGTTTATTTAATTTGAAATCCTCATGATTCCGAGTTAGCAGTTATTTCCTTTAAGTTTAATTCACTCTATTATTTTATAAAAAGAATATTTATTTTCGCCATATTAGTCTGTATGATAGATATACCAATTTAGACTTATCGTTAGCATAATTGATATATTTTCGTTACTTCTATATAAGATTACTGCCAAATATTATAAAAAGGCAGAGTTATTATTACGAGGTCTTTTTACTTTTCGTACTATCGATCTTTGAACTTGTAATTGGGCTATCTTTTAATATTTCTTACAAGTAAAACTCCTGCTTTATCTTGATTGTTTGCTATTCTGCACAGTGACCTGATTATTAGAAAATATTCTCATTGGAACTTGAGCCTAGTTATTCAGCAAAGTTTTAAAGGATTTAATATAGTTCAAAACCCCCTAGACAACAGATACTATTTATTGATACTGAACCCGCGTGTCCTCATCTATAAAATATCTCGACACGTTTTTGCCCAAAAACGTGTCGAGATATTTTATAGGTGAGGACACGCGGGTTCAGTATCAATAAATAGTTTGTTGTCTAGGGGTTTGAACAATATTAAATCCTTTAAAACTTTGCTGAATATCAGGTCCAAACTTCAATAAGAATAATCAAAAGGTTCTGGAAGCTGTGTAGGTTTACAAAACAGTTAAGATAAAAGCAGGAGTTTTACTCATAAATCAAATTAAAAGAAATCCCGATCACAAGTTTCAAGAACGATAGTACGAAACGCAAAAAGCCCTTATAATAATATCTCTGCCTTTTTATAGTCTTTGGCAGTATCTTAAATATAGCAATTAACGAAAATAATAATATCAATCCTTAACTTGATAAGTCTAAAATTAAATATATCCCTATCATATTACAAGCTAATAATTTTATATATCTCAATTTGCCAAAATAAATCTTCTTTTATAAAATAATAAAATTGAGTGAATTGTGAAATATTCTAAACTTAAATAAATAATAACGAAATCAATAATAATAGTCTTTCCAAAATTAAATAAATAAACTAGTGAATCTCACAATTGAGAAATTATGGCCTTCAGGCAAGATAACCTGACACACGCCCCTCCTAAGAAGACAAAGTGACGTGTCATCTTTCGTCTTGAAAAGAAACGTCATGGATATCTTCGCCTGAAAAGAGTACAAGTCTTTCCTTCGGTATTTAAACTGTGCCATCGCTTTCATCCACGTTGAAAAGTTTCCCATTTCCTTGGTCTTCGGGATCGTTCCTTTGTCTAATCCGTTCGGTTCTTCATCTTGACCTTTCGACATTGTAATGGAAGACATCAAGATGGCAAACTCTTTTGTTACTACGAAGGTTTGGAGTTTTCTACTTCCAAAGTTCTTCTTCTCCAAACTGCCTTCGACCATTCCTCTAGATTTTGTTGGTACATAATCCTCTGCATCTTCTGCTCCTGATGGAGAATGAGGATGCTCTGAATGAACAGACCTTGGACCTCCTTGTAGAGAAAAAGGAGTGGGAGCGGTCACTGCAACTTCCTCTTGGTTAACTACAGAGAGTTCATAATCTTTCTTCACTGCATGAGATTCTTGAACGAGAGGAGAAGAAAGAGCATCATTGATTAATGTTTCTGCAGTCTCTACTATACCATTCTCCTCATGGTTTTGAAGTTCCTTCTCCTTCTCTTTATTTTCTTCAGGTACTACTGCATCTGCATCATCATTTTCATCTTGGATATTTTCCAAAGGAGTGGTCAGCTGATCTTCAGATGACGCCTCAGTTTGAGACTTTTTCTCTTCTTCCGACTTCCTTTCATATTTTTCTTCCACTGGTGTTAACTGGAACACTCTTCCCTCTAATTTACTATTAACACCCTCAGGCATCACTGCTGTCACCTCAGACTTTATTGTCTCATTAATACTGGCTTCAAAACAGCTTGAATGTGAGGAGTTTTCTTGGTTTTGGAATGGGAGATTTCCATTCAAATTTTCCACTGTCTTACTATCTTTTGTAGCAGTTTCAGTTTCATGATTTGTTTCGGCGACGGATGTGTCTTTGCCGACATCAATTTTATCATTATTTTTTTAATAGCATTTTCAGCTTCATAAACAACTTCGACAATGGTTGTGTCCACGTCGGTATTAATTTTATCATTTTTATTTTCAGTAGCATTTTCTGCTTCACAAGTAACTTCGACAATGGATGTGTCCACGTCGGTATCATTTTTATTTTCAATAGCATTTTCTGCTTCACAAGTAACTTCAACAATGGATGTGTCCACGTTGGTATCATTTTTATTTTCAACAGCATTTCTGTCTCTTCACAAGTAACTTCAACAATGGATGTGTCCACGTTGGTATCATTTTTATTTTCATTTCCGAACCCTATTGTCTCCGGACCTAGCGCGCCTGGGATATTTCCCAATGTTAAATCATATAACGCATCGTTCGGACATAGAGCTTCGACGTACCCCGTATAAAACGGAGTGCGAATCCAAATTCTTGCTTCAGGGGCTGTCCCAAGGGTGTTACCAATTAGCAGCAATTTTCTACTCTCGCCTGTGAATTGATGGTTTTTCACAAACTTCTTTTTCGCAATTACGCCATTACACCCTGTATCACGAAGTACTGATACGTCAATGCCATTTATAGAACCATTCGTCACGGGCATGAGGAGATGTCTGGCGTTTGTATTATCCTGACATGACATGGTTATAACGGAAATAGATTTACCATTGACGTGCAACATGCCGTCCTTTACCATTTTTCTCACGTCAACACACTCATCGTCTTCCACAATTTGACATGCCGATGCAGAATCCCCTTTGTTAATAGGATTATCAATTGTAACGGCAGCATTGTGTACTTCTTTCTTTGGGGCGTGCCATCTTCTCTTCGCTGTCTTGTTACCGCGGTTAAAATTATTATCAAAATATTGCCGATTACGTGGAAATCTGTTGTTTCCATTTTGGGCAGAATAACAAACGCTGGAATCGTGGCCGCCTTTGTGGCATATTCCACAAACTTTGGTGTATTGGCGTTGAGTATTATGGTTTATTTTATCCTCGTTACTACCATATGCCATAGAAAGATTAAAGTCTTGCTTTTTGGAACAAAGGTTCTTACCCCTTTCTTGAAGAAATCTATCCGCGTGAGAAGCGATGTCGTTTAATCTAGAGAGTCCTGCCTCTCTACGATGAACAGCTAAGTCCTTTGGGCAACAGGTGTTTAAATGGACGGACGATTGAGACTGATTGGACAGTCGTATTTTTTCCAATTCAAAGTTCCGTGTGCGTTCGGCTTCTTCAGCTTTCCTATCTTCTTTTTTGAGTTGAGCATTCCTTTCAGCTTCCTCTTTCTTAAGTTGAGCATTCCTTTCAGCTTCTTCTCTCTTGAGAAGAGAAATTCTTTCCGCTATTTCAACTTCAATAGTGGCTCTTTCTGCCTCAGCAACCTTCTCTTCTTTGTAGGCCTTCTCTCTTTCTTTGATGAATTCGAGAGACTCTTTGCCTTTTAGGCCTAATTCTTTAGCCATCTGGCACCAGGATTGGTAGTCCATTGTTAATGTTGACAAAGTGGAGAGAGACCGTGAAGAATAAAAGAGAGATGAGTATCTGAATCCAGCAAGTGTGATGAAGAAATATTGTTAAGTTATATTCCTTCTCGGACAAGGCCACCCAAAAACGTGTCGAGATATTTTATCGATGAGGACACGTGGGTTCAGTATCAATAAATAGTTTGTTGTCTAGGGGTTTGAACAATATTAAATCCTTTAAAACTTTGCTGAATATCAGGTCCAAACTTCAATAAGAATAATCAAAAGGTTCTGGAAGCTGTGTAGGTTTACAAAACAGTTAAGATAAAAGCAGGAGTTTTACTCATAAATCAAATTAAAAGAAATCCCGATCACAAGTTTCAAGAACGATAGTACGAAACGCAAAAAGCCCTTATAATAATATCTCTGCCTTTTTATAGTCTTTGGCAGTATCTTAAATATAGCAATTAACGAAAATAATAATATCAATCCTTAACTTGATAAGTCTAAAATTAAATATATCCCTATCAGATTACAAGCTAATAATTTTATATATCTCAATTTGCCAAAATAAATCTTCTTTTATAAAATAATAAAATTGAGTGAATTGTGAAATATTCTAAACTTAATAATAGCGAAATCAATAATAATAATAGTCTTTCCAAAATTAAATAAATAAACTAGTGAATCTCATAATTGAGAAGTTATGGCCTTCAGGCAAGATAACCTGACACAATGTTGACAAAGGAGAGGAGATGTCGCCTTGAAGGGAGCTCGGTTGCTTTATAACTGTTCTTAAATCCAAGTTTTTTTGGCTTGGAGGATAGCTCAGTCGTAACGCACAGGGTATATTGTCCTCAGTCGCAACATGGCGGTGGTTCAATCCCGGAGAAGGCAGTTAATTCTTTACCTTCCTATTATATGTTCTTTCTTTAACATCTTATATAATTGCGATTATTATGCAATATTTAACATCTACAATATAAAGAACGAGGGATAGGACAGGCTGGACACCTGGTGATGTCGCCTTGAAGGGAGCTCGGTTGCTTTATAACTGTTCTTGAATCCAAGTTTTTTGGCTTGGAGGATAGCTCAGTCGTAACGCACCGGGTATATTGTCCCCAGTCGCAACATGGCGGTGGTTCAATCCCGGAGAAGGCAGTTAATTCTTTACCTTCCTATTATATGTTCTTTCTTTAGCATCTTATATAATTGCGATTATTATGCAATATTTAACATTTAACATATATATATATATATATATATATATATATATATATATATATATATATATATATATATATATATATATATATATATATATATATATATATATATATATATATATATATATATATATATATATATATATATATATATATATATATATATAGTAGTTATGGAACACTTTGAGCGGTGACACCCTTTTCGATATGAAGGAATAGAGATATTGGGTTTAAACTTGGAATATAATCTATATATGGGTTAAGCTCGAAACAGGGTAAAATTCAAGTCGGTGGGATGTATATAGAGGGGGGTCACCCCCGAGGGTCGACACGAATTTTGCGCTTACGCCCTTGTTGCGGGATCTGAGCGATCGAGATTAGGCCTAAATCGAACACCTGGAGGTCAGACAGACCGAAGGTCTGTCTGACCGACAGACACAGACCGAAGGTCTGTGTTTGTCTGTTTGTTTGTTTGTCTGTTTGTATTTTTTTTATTATTATTATTATTACGTCGAAGAAGTGATCCCGAAGGGATCACTTCTGAGTAGTTTTTTAAGCCCTTCTGCGTCTCCATCAGCGTCTCCTTCTGTGTTTCCGGCTCTGCACCGCATCACACTGCACCGCATCGCACAGCTCTGCCTCCACCTTTGGTTTGCCTTCCTAGCCTTCTACAGCAGCAGCAGCTCCGACTCCGACTCCTGTTCCGCCCCGTTCCGACTCCGACTCCGACTCTGTATATATATATAAATATATATAGGTGAAATGATTTTTAGGCTCCGGCTCTGGCTCAGCCTATGGCTCCGATATATATCTACATGGGTTAGAGTTATCGTATCTGGTTAAAATTTGGAGGGTAGTTAGATGGTGACGTAACCTCATTGTTAACGAAGTTACATGACCCTGCATCCCCATGGGGGGATGCTGGCCCCACTCAAACATTAAATATTGACGTAGAAAGCTGAAACTCGGTATATATCCTTCATATAAGGTACTCATCTCATATATGGATTAAATAGCATTGCATATCCAAAAGGGGGGTCCCCAGCCCCCAAACCTGAAATATTGACATAGAACGACGAAACTTGGTATACATCTTTCTTATGATGCACCCTTGAAACAGAAAAAAAATAAAAAAAAAATTAAAAAAAATTTAAAAAAAAAAAAAATAAAAAAAAAAAAAAAAAATTTAAAAATTTAAAAAATTTTAAATGTTTTAAAAAAAATTAAACATTTTTTATTCTTTTTAACTTTATAACTTAAAAATTTTACGTTTTTTATATAAATCAAATACCCTCTAGAGCCTCTGGAGCCTCTGGAGCCTCTTGAGCCTCCTGACCCTCCAGAGCCTCCAGATCCCCAGCCTCCCCAGCCTCCCCAGTCTCACGACCCTCCCCATCTATGATCCATTGATTCATGTCATATTTTGTATAACATAACACAAAACTTTCATTTATTTTTGTTTTATATGGTTTAAACAGTTTGTTTTTTACTAAAATTTTATGCTTTTCATATTTATAACTTAAGAAATTTGTGTTTTTACATACCCTAAGCTTGTAAATCAGTAAATCAAACCACATACCCCTCCCCATCAATGAATATATGCTAACGTAACAAAGTTTTCAGATCAATAAAGCAAACATAGCATCACCTGAACTATGAATATAATGTACACTCACAAACCTAACACCTCTTAAACATGAATAAACAGTTAACATTAACAAAGTTCCATACCTAACAACAGTAAAGTAACTAACATTGAGCGCAGAACGTAGCCTACTTACACTTTTTTCTAACATATCACTGATATTTTTACATTAACATAGTAACATTTAACAAAAATTTATCACAATCTTGTGTAATTATCATACTGATCAATGAATATATGCTAACGTAACAAAGTTTTCACATCAATAAAGCAAACATAGCATCAGTTAAACTACGAATATAATGTACAATGACAAAACCTAACATACCTTACGCTCGAATAAACTGCTAACAATAACAAACTTCCATATTTAACAACACTAAAGTAACTAACATTGCATACAGAACGAACAGATACGAAGCTGATGCGGAAAATATTCATTTAACAAATCAGTAGCACGCTGTGATTGTTTATTTATTTATTTATTTTTCAAATTTTTAATTTCATTTCTTTAAAACTTTTTGTTCTTAAAAAACTTTTATTTATTTTTAATTTCATTTCTTTAAAACTTTTTGTTTTTAAAAAACTTTTATTTAAAACTTTTTGTTTTTAAAAAACTTTTATTTATTTTTAATTTTTTTTCTTAAAACTTTTTGTTTTTAAAAAACTTTTCTTTAAAACTTTTTGTTTTCAAAAAACTTTTCTTTAAAACTTTTTATTTTTTAAAAAAACTTTTAATTTTAACTTTATTTCTTTAAAACTTTTTGTTTTTTACTAAAAATTTTATTCTTTTTATGTTTATAACGTAAAAAATTTACATTTTTACATCATACACCTAAAACAGTAAATCAATAAAACTATGATTTAATCTCTTTAGCCCATCCCTCCCCCTTCTGTCCAATGGTGATCTATTGATCTTTTAGGATAACAGATGACATAACAAAATTTATCTCCGTTAAAGTTAAACAACGAACATAAGATACTTAACACATAGCAGCAGTACGAATAAATAGCCATCATTAGCATCTTAACCAATAAAGTTCACATGGAGGGAAGTAAAACAAGTTTTCATTTTTATAGCATATAATTTTCAATGAAAAGAGCAGTAAATAAATACGTAAAAGCATACGTTTTATTTTAAACATATTAACTCATCTAATCAATGGACAGAGGATTCTGTATAAATTGAGCAAGTTCTATATATTTCTCCAGAGATTCAACACCCTTTGAAAGGATGTAAGTATAAATACTGCCTGCGGCATTAATCCATTCTTCGGCATACACAGGTTCAGTAACATGCATTCTCTCGTTCCAGAGAGATGTAAACGTGTCCTGGCTGATAGTTGTTAATGCACTCCTGTATATTGCATTATATGGTAAACCACATGTTTCGCAGATTGCACCGTGAGCTATATGAATTAAGTCTTCGAGTATGTCGACATCTTTAAGATGAGACGTTAATTCGTTTTTCATTTTAACCAAAGCTGTAATATTTTCAGATGATTGAACAGTGAAACCTATACACGTACGCGCGAATGTGATAGCATCGAAGGGTTTCCAATAGTTGCGTACATCAATACTTTTAACATTATCAGATGCAGTGAAAACAACCTCTATTCTATTATAACCTCTCGCATTGTCACCTCTGATAGATATTTCATCCGGAGGCGATCCATCAGATGATCCATAATTAGCCTTTACCCAAGCTTCTGAGGTATCGATAATCTTAATGAATTCATCAACCGAGATGAATAAAGGTCTATTATTTGCACCTCCGAATGGAATACATGTAATATATCGCTCTCCATTCGTTTGACGAAAAATAATAAATACCACATCATTGGGTATCACGAAGGTCCTCGTAAAGATATATTTCAACGAGTTAGGAGCAGAATGAGTGAAGCGGCGCACGAAAACGCGAAAGCGTTTCAATGATAAATGCGAAAACGGTTAAACACCCAATTCCAACTGAACGAAGGTCTG
>JABUQX010132039.1:0-27406 GCA_015478945.1 Trachelipus rathkii
TAAATTATGTAAATAAAATAAATAAATTTAAATATATATTATTAATATATATATATTATAATATATTATTAAATTTAATATATATATTTAATATATATTAATATATATATATTATATTATATATATTAATATATTAATATAATATAAATTATATTAATTATATTAACACATATATTATAATACATATATATATATATTATAATTATAAATATATATTAATATATATGAATAGATAATATATATATATATATATTATGTATATTAAATATATATTATATATATATTAAATATTAAATTAATTAATTATAATTATAATAATAATATATATATATATATATAATATATATATAATAATAATATATATTAATTAATTAATTAATATAATATATTAATATATTAATATATTATTTATTATATTATATATAATTAAATATATATATATATATATTATAATATTATTTTACTAATAATATATAATTAATTAATATTTATATATATTTAATATATATATATTATAATATAAATATATATATTATATTATTAATTATATAATATATATATATAATATTATATTAATAATTAAAATTAAGTTTAATTAATATTTAATATATAATATATATATAAATTAATTTATATAATATAATATTATCATATATAATATATTATATAATATATTATATAACATATATATTTAAACTATTATTTAATATTAATTGATTATCTAATAATAATTATATATAATATTAAATAATATATAATATATATATAATATAATAATATTAATATTTATAATTATTATATTAATATATATAATAATAATAATATAATAATTATATATATATATAATTATATATATTAATTAATAATATTAATTAATATATATAATATATATAACTATATATAATATTAAAATTATTAATAATTATATATATATTATATAATTATATATATATATTAAATTATATAATATTATTAATTATATATATAATATTATATCATATTAATATATATATATAAATTAATATTATAATATATATATATTATAATTATATTATATATATATAAATATAATAAATTTAATATATATATATTAATTAATAATATAATTATATATATTAATATAAATTAAATTATAATTAATATTAATATTATTATATAAATATATAACATTATATATTTAATATATGTCGTGTAAAATTCCACAAATATTTAAGGATCTAAAATATAACTAATTAATATATTTAGCTATATAAAATATATAGGAATAAAATTAATTAGTATAAAAGTAAGGAAAATAAAAAATAAATTTGCCTATTCATTATATTTATATAGTATATAGGCCTTTGTTAGTTGGTATTACATTATAGCATTATTATATAATACAGTAAGTCCCATAGAGATCATTCATATTTGATTCTTATATTTCAACGTGAGAACTTGAAGACACTATAGCTCTAAATTTATGCAATCGACCATAATAGATACTATCTAGTAATATCGAATACCATAAATATAATTGTCCAAATAGATAATTAAATACCTCTTAAATTATTATTTGCATATAAAATAGTAATATTAATATATAACCATAAAAATTACTTATAATATTTTTGTTAGAATGATTAGTTAAATATAAAAGACAATATTATATATATTATAATATATAGGTTTAATAGGTTATATTAGTACCCAATATACTGGTTCCTCCTTTGATATGGGCCACAATAATTATTACACAAGAGAAGAGTTATTAATTATTAAATATATTATAATACCTATTTACCTATTATCTTGGGATTTATATATATACTCATATATTAATAATAAAAATAATCAAACAAACATTTATAAATAATGTAATTTTTACTGAGTGGAAATGAGTGAGGTCATCATATATATAGTTATCAATTAAATGATTTAAATTAATTTTAATTAATTATACTTTAAAATTAAATTACAATTAATTATATATAATTAATTAATTATTATATTATATTATATTATATATATATTAATTATATATATAAATAATATATAAATATATATAGTATAATAATATTAATTATATATAATATATATATATATAAATTAATATATTAATATATAATATATTATATATATATATAATATAAATATTATATATTATATAATTATTAATAGTATATAATTAATAATATATAATATTAATATTATATATAATATATATAATATATATATAATTTATATAATTATTTATAAATATATATATATATATATGGATGTATGTCGTGTAGCTGTAGGTGAGCTAATTCTAATTTGGTATTCTACGTAGCTAATGTATTGATTTATAATAATAAATTAATATAAGTTTATTTCAAACAACCAAAGAATACTTTGCCAGATATTATATATTATGATCCTTTATAATATATTTATAATATAACTAAATACCTAAACTATAAAAACTAAGAAAAATATATATATAATCAAAAGTAAATATGTTATACCAGGACTAATTAAAATTATATGTAAATAATATCATAAATAAGTATAAAAATTTTAATATTGAATAATATATACATTGCACAAAGTCAATCGCACTAAAATTAGTTTATACCAAGAATACCATAAAAGATAATATTATACACAAAGAAATATCATTAAACAGAAATTAATATAGTAGATACTTTGAATCTGCAACTTATATATTAATAAAATTTACTCTATTATACTCAACATACAAACTAATAGTAGTAGATAGAAGGTAAGGGAGAATATAATAAGTGAAAGATGTAGTATATTTATATATATTATGTTGTTATATAGTTTTCATATAACTATATTACCAATATTATATTATATACTATGATTATAATTATTAATCAAATGATATTGATTCTGACTGATAAATATTATATATATATTAGGTGTTCAATAACACTAACTATAAAACTAATTTAGTTGACAGTATCTTTTATATGGGGTTTAAAATTTTAACCAAGTTGATGCTCTTCAGCTTTTTATCAATGTAGTTTGTAAGTTCTGTGACTTATTTAATTATAATAATTGTACATTATCATGTATGAGTTATTCAGGGATTCTATTGTACTTGTATAATATTAGTGAATCGGTACGTGGGTGGTGATATTATATATACACTTAATAGTAAAGAAGAAAGGTTGAAAAGCGTGTTTATTTATATTTTAAGTGTGGTTGATAAGAATTATAATGAATTATTAATTGTTACAGTTATCAGTGAATTTCAAATAAAAAATGAGGTAATTACTCCAAAAGAAAGAGATTGTGTTGCTCCTATTAAGAATTTTTATTTTTATTTTATCTTATATGTACCATGTCAAATTTTTTAAACTAATTAATAATGGAATAAATATATTAATATTGCTCTTGTTTATATGTTTTCAGGAAATATCGGCTATGAGTGTGAGATGTTAATAGAAGCTAGAGTAGCATGTTTTATCTGGTAGTAATGAATATTGTCCATCATATTTTATGGTAAGTTACACTTTCCACTAATTAATATACAATACTATCATAGATTCGTATGGTTAAATTAGAGAATCTACACAGCAGTATCACTATAGGCAAATAATAGATACCAAAATAATAATATAGTTTATTATCTTATATTATATATATATATATATATATATTTAATTTATGTTATTGAATATATACACAATAAATAAAATGTATATATTGACAATTAAAGTGGCATTTCTAATACTCTCTTTAAGAAAGAGGATAAATCTAAATAAACATATATGTAAGTGTAATAAGATTTTGTCATATCCTGAGCTTTCATCACGATCAGAGGATTATTTATGGTTATCTTTATAATATTGTGACATCCTTAGTTGCTTAATAGGTCTACCATATAAAGCTCTCAAACTATCATTCTCTAAATAATATCTAGTTTCGTCTCCTTAAGAGTCTCTGTTTTATTTTAAAATTATTTATCACTTTTCTATTACTAACTCTCTCTCCACTACACAAAAGTAAACGGTATTATCGTCAGGAAATATATGGAGTTTACACATTCTTCCCTTTCTTGTTAGATCTTTATCTAAAGCTGAATAAACAGCCTTCTCAAAAATCTGTCAAATTAAAAGGGCCTTTTAATGCATGTCAGAGTGAAATAATTATTTTGAAATAGATTTTCTCCCAAAATCTTCTCATTACAGTAACAATAATTAAAGTTATTTGAAACAATATGAATTAACCTCAGAAATAAAGCATTAAATCAGGTGAGATAACTCTCAGCTGTTAATAATAATAATAATCATAATAAATAGGGAAAATTCTTATCTAAAAAAATAATGGAATCGTACATTTTTTTTACTAAAGAATACTAGGGATCGCTTGTGCATTATATTTGCAACATCAACAATTATAATAACAATAAAATTATTTAATTGTAACTAATTAATAATAAAATAATTAAAAGTATGTATATATTGACAGCGAATCGCGTGTAAGAATAAGTGGCGTGGAGTGATTGGTTTAATATGGTAAAATTATATAATTTATGGAGTAATATGACTGCCTATATATATTTACTGTTTATTATTTGATAATAGTTTCACAACTATTGAAATATTAGGTATTTAATATAGAAGGAGATATGTGAGTATGTACTCATGTATAAAAATATGAATGTACATTGAAATAAGAGGTTGTTGTTTTGAAAGCAAGAAATACAGCTTATAAGTTGTTATGGATAATATACTAGTATAAAGAGCTTATTAAAGGTTAAGATATGAATTATAGAATGGATTAGAGTATGGAGTCATAGTAATCATATCTAAAGGGGTATGAATCAGAAATAATGAATATCTCACATATTATATGACTAGATGTAAAGAAAGTATAAGGTTGAATAATAATGTGATGATAAATAGATAGATATGTTAAATAATTAATGTGAGATAATATATCTGACAATGAATAGTTATTAATTAATAATTGATATGAAGGTATTAGATAAGATAATAAGATGAAATTTATAATAATATATAATTAAAGATGAGGATCTTCTGAATAAAGATAATATTATCAAGATATATATTATTACCTCAGCATCTGATGACCTGCATAACCTAAAGTTCGATCTGTCTATTATCCATAGGGTATGATATGGTAATCATGATAAGAGTGTACCAAAATAGGATAATATTAGTTGAGTTTATAATCTAAAGTGAGCAGAATAATACTACGATAAACATTGGTATTGGGAGATAGTACTCTAATATTTAATACAATACGATATAACCTTAATTAATATAACTGCACATAGAACTTATTCAAAAATAAGTAATAAAATGAAAATAAATTAAATACAAGTAAGATGTATTAAATTAATATATATAATAATAATTAGTTTATATTATCAGAGTATCAGGGTGCCAAGAAATGATGAGTAGAATTAATACGGATGGATATGAATAATAGATAGTAGATAATATTAGCTTTCGCTCCGTGCAATATCTTAGATAAATTACTTAGCGTAAAACCTTTCTTCTCATTTACAAAATGATTTAAATATGGAACATTATGAATGAATGTTTAAAAATTAATACAGATTATTATATATGGTAGATTGATTATCAGAAGATGATATAGCTTAAGTGGTAAATATAAGAAGGTTAGCATTAATTTATTCTGTTGGAGGTTATATTAACTAGTATTGGTAATGAGAGATGTTGCATTAATTCATCTTCTTATGAATGAGATTGAAGTGTTTTGAAGCTTCATGAGCTCGCTAAATTAGAAGTGAGTTTAATGAGAATAAATATTAGTTTTATTCAAGAAAAATAATTATGTTCAGGTACATAGATTTCAACGAGGTCTGAATGAATAAAGAAATTAAATTTTTGAGCTCATAACAATCTTTTAGCGGTAACCATATTTTTGTTGAGTCAAAGCAGATGGATTCAACAATATATTGAGATCGTAATATAGTGTGTATTTGAAGCTTTATTTTATCTAATAAATATAATAATTTGGTAGGTGTAACTTATATATGTTGTTATTAAGTCACAAATAAAACTAGAAATTCTGATAGTCGACTAACTCTATACCATAATATAAAATCTATAGATACACTGCAATGTGTTGCAAATGTGATAACTTAATATATATATATAATAATAATGTGAATAGAGCCATACCTCGCTGAAAAGTATGTATTATACAAATATATATATATGTAGGTTACAAATTAAATAATTAATATAATGTATAAATTATAAAATAAGATAGAGCAATTTATCGAACTATCAATGCTATATTTATCAATCCTAATATAATGCTCATTAAAGTCACTTTTAAGAAAATAAATAAAAAAGTAATTATTGGAGTCTCATTTTGTATGGTAAATAAGTAAAATATATACTATAACATTATTTATATATATATGTACATATATATAAACTGGTAAGGTCATATTGGTGAATTTAATATATATATATATATATGTATAATAAGAATATATGGGATAAACTCTCACTTTCAAGTTGACAACACATCTGACACATATAGTAACGTAAGTTATCACACACACCTTGTCTTTACATATTCCTAATAATCCAGTTCTAATAATATTTAGGATATTGTAGAGTGAAAAAAAGAAGAGATGATAAAAGAAGAGCAACTCATTAATGAGTTGCGAAATCGCCGGAGCCATCGCGTTATCTATTTGAGTCGATTAAAGGAAGTTTTGCCACCAGACAACCAAATGAATACTGTCAAGAATGAGTTTTCTGCCATCTTTATAACTTCATTTCAATTATGCGCGGTTTGTTCTCGCGGATCAGTTCACATTTGACGAGGGAATAGCGCGCGTTCGGGTTCAAGACATATGCTTATGTGTACATAGTTATATAAAAAGGTATTCACAACTACAGAGAAGAGAGAGAGGTCAATTAAGGATAAATTAAGGTCGATGCAGCTAATTATTCATTTATTAAAAGAGCCTACTGCTCAAGCGCCAGAGTCCGACATGCAAGATGTTTAGTTAGACCGTAGGGATAAATATAGTATGTGAAATAAATACTATATCCATAGGAGGACTTCTGAGCGAACACCCACACTTGTCTGAGAATAGTATAAGATAGGTAATGCAAGTGTCCATTTTTACTCAATCAGAGGCTCGAATATTATTATTTTAAATATTTATTTCACCCCAGGGGGTAGTTCAAATATTAGGGTATTACCTTTAGGTCTAATATAGGACCAATAGTTAAAGTTTATCATGAGCATTCTCAAATATAAATTGTAAATATACTAGATTACTTATTTATTTGTGCACTACATTATATATATATGGATTATCAATAAACCTATACTACTAGCAATAAGATAACGGAGTTAGTCACAATACTATAACTTATATAAAGATACTTTAATATTTATACTACAATGAAATAAGAGTATGTAGTGTAGATGAGAGAAAGTATAATAAGAGATATGAGTACGAGAATTTAGTGATCCTTAAGTGTGAACCTATATGTATAATATATATATATATATAATTAAGATTATTATAATTATGAATTATAATTAATTCATTGATGATCACAATTGCAAGTTAATAGGAAATAATGATCTTGAGATTTCTCAGAATATGGAGATTTATTACCGCAATATATAAAAATTTATATCTGATATAGATACATTAGCCTGGAAAGTTACTACGATTTCAAAATTCAATGACATTTCTTTAACTCAATGACATTTCTTTAATTCAATGACATTTCTTTAACAGTGAGATAGGATTCACATTTTTTAAAGACGAAGGTCTCAAATTTTTTCTTTTAAAAGAACCCCAGTATATATATATCTATATAGTATTATAAGAGTAAGTGAGAAATGAAATAAAGCAAACAGAAGAATATTAAGAGGTCCAAGTTCTTGAAAAAAATAATTGTAGTAAATTAAACACAATCGACGGATGTGTTTATGGCTGGTGAGAAGTGATCGCATGGTGCGTAATAAGGAAGACTATGTAAAAATTACACAATGTGTGGCGTGTAAAGAGAGAAGAAACTCTCAATTAGATGATTTTAACATTAAACTATAAGTATTTTGGCACCAGTCATTATTAAAAGCTTAATCAGTTTTCCGAATAAACGACTTACAATAACAAGTCATCGATATTCTATCACGAGAGACCACAAAATTAATTAATATGATGTAAAAAGGGTGAATTACGTATTAGAACACACTGGTGTTAAATACGTCTTAACCACAAATATGACCCACGATTAAGACTATAATGAGAGCGCACCTTTAGAAAACAAATAATTTTTAAGCATGTAGAAAATCTCAATTAAAGAAGATGGAAATAGAAGCCAAACTTAGAAGACAGAGCCGTACATCACTCGCTCCAACACTCGGAGGTAAAAGGTTAAACACATTGCATAGCTGACACGTTTAATTATTATTATATGTATTTCATTCATAACACAATTCTTTCAAACTAGGAGGATATTAAAATGTAACTCTCTCGTAGGTGTTAAACGATTTTAGATGTATATACCCAATAATAATTGTGAGTAAATCTCGAATATTTTATGTGTTGAGTATGTTATGTCCAAGATCTAAAGCGCGCGTACAGTTCCTTTCTATAATCGTGATTCATGGCACATTTTAATTTTTTTAGTGAACATTATCAACTCTAGGTTTGTTCGGTAATACATTCTAATTATATATTAAGATATTAAATATATTAGGATGAACTAAATGTATTTCTATTATGTTTAAACTCACTAATGAACTAATATAAATAGACTACTTTAACAAAGTGAAAATTATTTGAAATTATTGAATATAATAAAGAATATAAATAACGTATTATTAGATATATTCTATATTAATTGAACCTACATAGTAATAAAGTACTAGCAGTCCCACTGATTAGTTAAATATATTATATATATATGTGATAGTATATAATATTCATTCTGAAAGAGGAAAGAGGGTAGTGCCAGCATTGCAAAAATAATTTAATGAGTAATTTAATTTTTATAAGCGTAAATTTCATAGATATAAGCATTTGAGTAGAGTAACCTAAGATGATCATGGAAAAATGCATTAGTGTTTATAAGTATGCCTTATTTATATATAAGAAAGTAGTAAAGAAATTGGGATAATTAATATGTACCATTTAGCTTATTAATACTAATCTCTTGAGTGTAAAGGTTCTAGAAATAAATATTATTAAGAAATAATAATAATTCAATGAAGAAAAATTTTAAGTAGAAGTAAGTTAAAATAACAAAGGATATTTTATTGACTTCACCACAAATTCTCTAATGGAGTCTTTATGTATACACGCGTTGAGTATCACTGTATATTCAGAACAAACTATATTAAATGAAAAATTTTAATTGCAAACATTAACACAATTACTTATAATATATAGTGAACTGTAGACCGAAATTAGTATCTCAGTTAATATATTTAGGTTAATATATATTTATGACTATGAATTTTCGATCAAGTTTGTAGATACTCCACTATACAACATATAAGTATAGACTTAGAATGTAAAATAAAAGTTATTGCTAAATGTATTGTTAATTAATATAATAAAGGTATAGATAGAGTGGGTACATTATAGTTGGATTTAAATAGAGTGGTATGCTGAGAATAATTTTAAGAATACTAAGTGTAACAAAACTAGCATATTATGAGTAATTATAATTATAAAAATCAATCTAATGTGAGGAAATAAAGTGTGAGAAATAATATAATGGGTCCCACATGAGGTTTACTAAAGTATTATGTCATCATTATATAGGGTGCACCCTATTGTTCTATCTCTCACTTTTAAATATTTAGAATATATAGAGATGAACAGTATCATATATGGACACCTCCTAAAAATGACTATTATAAATTCAAAATTCTTTTGCTATAAAGGTTTTTGCCAAGATGAAGTGAAGATCTAGAAAAACGACTGATCCCACCTCTTCAAATTATGGGCTTCGTAAATAAGAAGTGAAAAGGTAAAATTCATAAACATTTACACAAATTATTTTGCACATATCCATAAAAAATCCATAAAAATCCTTAAAGCTTGATGAGAAGACATTTCGTTTTGAGAGGTTGGACTATCAGAATTAATGGACAGAATCTGAAGTGGTTAAAAGAATTGAAGATTACAAATATAGTGGTCTTCACTACGGTTTCTTTGCCAACCACTACGTAGAGAGTTTACGTTCTCAAATATAAATAAAAATAAAGTTTAATATTACGATTATATGTAGAGTGGGTGAGATTTTGGCTTGTGAAGAGTCTGTGGACCAAGTGAAAAAAAGATTAGGTGTGATTATATAGACAAGATATAATTTGATAAGTAGCTATTATCTAGTATATGTTTGTGAGAAGTACTAAATAAAGCTATAAGAATGTAATACTGTGAGGAGTACAATAATAAATAATATAAAATCTAGACGGCATTAAAAATTAACAAGTAAAGTTTATAGTAATACTGTTATATAATATATATGTTAATGAGTATATATATATATATATATTATATATATATATCTGTGTGTGTGTGTGTGTGTATTTGTATATGTATTTGTTTATATATATATTATATATATATATATATATATAATATATATAATATTATATATATATATATATATAATATATATATATATATATATATATACTATATATATATATATATATATTATATATATAATATATATTCTTGTTTCAATATTGCTTTTTTTTGGTATTTCATAAATTATTTTTTTTGACTTTAATAAAATCTTATCATTGTCGATTCATTGTATTAGTTATTAGATCTTCGTTACTACGACCGTT
The DNA here is from genome assembly GCA_015478945.1 of Trachelipus rathkii. Lineage (NCBI taxonomy): Eukaryota > Metazoa > Arthropoda > Malacostraca > Isopoda > Trachelipodidae > Trachelipus > Trachelipus rathkii. Next base: position 10,840 of record JABUQX010132039.1, read on the forward strand.
TTTTGTTTTTGTCATTTGTGTTTTTGTCATAGGATTCTAGTGAGTGAGGGGTGTATTAAGTTTTTGCTCTCCAATTTTACTAATATAATTTGTGTATTTGAAAGTTGAATTTAGTAACAAATTAGTTTGTGTATCTAATTACACTACTGTTGTGTATTTACAGTCATTAACAATTGTTATATTAATTTTTTGATAATTTTAAAATTTGATAGCCTAACCCTAGGCTAACATGGGTAAGAGATTTACTGTATGAGCTACTAATTGCAACAAAGTGTTGTGTCCATTTATTTCTGTAATGAGAAATCTGGGAGCCTTTAAGAATTTTGGGCTAATTGCTTAAAAAAGAGTTAGGGACCAATTCTGTCATGCGAACTAAAGGTATAGAATATATTTCATGGGGCTTTTAAGGGTGTCTATAGATGGACTAATTTGAGAGAAGCTGAAAAAATGTGTTTACTTAGGAATGTTTTTTCTGTAGAAAGGCGATTTTCTCAAGAGGGGACATGAATACGTCTTTATAATCGAAAATTTATTATAACAACACCTTGACCTTTGTCAGGTTTACAAATATAGACGGATCATTCTTAAGGTATTTAAGAATACTAAAATCAGCTGAACACTACGTAGAGCTAGAAGGCGCTACAACACATATATAAAATTATAGAAACAAATATCATAGCACTATCCTTGATATTCTGAGGAGCAACACGTCATATGTGCACTAGTAAATATGCATAAGGTTAGTTTTATAATTGAGAGACAGTTCTGTCCGATATGCGGAAGGTTTTGTGAGTTAATACTATTTGTTTGAACTATAGCGAATGGAGGTGGCTAAAGTTATTATTAATGTATAAATGGGTATAGGGCTTTCGTTAGATGGTGATGATAGGTGTTTGGGAATTCAAATAAACTGTAAATATAATTGTTGATGCGTAAGAAAGCCAAATTGGGGACTGGAGGATTTATAGGTGTGTGGTAAAATACAGTTATAGGTTAATGTATTAGCTCATGATGGCTTGAATACCATTATTAAATCTTAGTTATTAAATGCAATGTGTAATGTTATTAGGGTCATCAATATTTTACTTATGAGTGTTCGAATTTTAGACTTTTTGACTAGGAGACCACTAAGTGTGGTGGGAGATTGTGGTGAAATTATCAATAGCTCGGAAAATTTAGGACCTAACCCCCCTAGTGGGTCTTTTTTTGTGTTTGGATGTAATTGTGCAAGATGAGCAAATTGTGTTGTTTAGTGATATGGTAGATGAGTGGCTGAACACTAGCTGGAGTGACAAGGAACTCTAGGGGATATGAAGGTGAATATGAACACCATAGTAGAGCTTTTTTGAGCTATTTGTTGTCTCTTTATTAAGAGAAAGGAGGGAAAGCTTGTTTAGAAGTAAATTATTATGTAGCGTTTATAGTTCAAGCTGGAGGTCAAGAGGTGAAGTTGAGGGCGAGGGGTACGAGCGTGTGACTCTTACGAGTTAAGATAACTAGAACATTGAAAGCGAGGGTTTGACGTAATAATTAATACACCATATGACGAGAGTCTCATGGAGCATATACATGGAGATGAGCAGTAGAGAAAAGAAGAGACAGGAGAGTCAGAATTGATAATATATGGTCTCAATCCTGTTATTTCAAAGTGTGAGAAGTTGTAACAACCTAGAAATAACTGACACTATAAATAAAACTTGTTATATTAGAGAGAGCATTAATAGCGCATAAATAAGCCCTTATCTAGAATTATAGGGTTCGGGCATTTCTTTCAGCGACCCTTATCAACAATTTGACTTCGCGTGGAGTGAACAAGACAGGTTGGCAGTAACATTAATACCCGACGAGTAATACTGAAAATCCATACCACAAATGGCCTTGAGCATGAGTAATCTAGAAGAGTGCCAAATGGTATATTATTGTAGTTGGTACGGATATATAATCACTAGAAGGCAAGTACACTGTAAACATTTTGTTGTTAATAGGATCGTGGAGACCGATTCCCTAAAAATCAGACGGGCCGAAAAAAAAAAAATACCTTGCCTAGTAACTATGGGGACTCTATTGCTTCAAAACAAAGAATAGAGGAAGAAAGAAACGATAGGAAAAAGAGTGATTTATATTTGGATTTATTCCAGCCAGGCTTTCGCGCCTCACGAAGAGGGATATAGTTCTGTGAAAAAGTGATTTAGGGGGAAAAAAATGTATAAAGAGGATATATCGACTTCTAAAAATATGTTTTGAACTCTCAGAAGTGATTGATAGGAACATTGCAGGTAAAATAAATAACCATGGGTAAATCAGGACCATAGAAGGTCAGATAGATTTTTACCCTTTTAGAATAGCAGTATCTTATTAGAGAGATTGATAATACACATGATTTATTAGTTTAAAGATGAAAACTAGTGGAAGAAGGTGCATGATTTCTGGGATTTTTACCTTTAGGTTAGGTGCAGGTCAGGAATGGGGGAGGAGTAGAGGCTTTGTAAATATTGAGTGAGATAAAAACTAGTGGAACACTAAGCATTGTGTTAGTGAAAAAGTTCTAATCGTTAAAAAATTCACAAGGAACACACTATCTTAGGATTTTTTGAGACATTTGTGGTAAAAGAAATTTTGTGCGTGGGATAAAGATAAAAAAACTTTATTTATTTTTGCATTGGACAGATGGAGTTCACTTGAGTTTCTCGTAAAGGTTGGTTGAGCTTTTCACATACTCTCTCTGGAGAGAAACTGTTTAGCCAAAACTAGGTAAAGCTTGGGGTGGGCTGTGGGATAAATCATAGATACAATATTAATAGCTAAGTGGTTAATACATATCATTTAATTAGGGGAGGTTAAAAGGATAGTAAAGCAGCTGTATTTTTGTTACACTGTTAAAAATATAATAGTATGATGATAATAAAATATAACAACGCTATTTATACTGACTATCAAATGGCGTTTTACATGCTCATAGCCTTAGAAATAAAAAAGATGAGCTGATAGTTATAACCATAAATGAAGAATCTAGGACATTATCTTGCGGAGCTGGGTTATGAGAGGTATATAATGGAGACTCCTTTAAAGGAATTGATTGAAATAGACGATTATTCACAATTTATTTATACGGCAGTCGTAAGAGAAAAAGCAATTAATGGTGTGTGGAAATTGTGGCGTCTTTAATTTTTGTAAAAATAAAAGAAGCAATTAATTAAACCACATCTGTTACATTAAAGTAGACTGGGACTTTTTAAAAATGAATTTATATATGGACATATTCTTTAAGAATTGAACAGTGAGTTCACCAAGAAATAGAGAGGACATTATTGCTGATATATAACCATACTGAACATTCCAAATTAGGTCTGTCTCCTTGTGAATACATTCTATGTACACCACACAAAGGACATATCAGAAACACAATGTTCCAGTGTCAATCTGATACAGAACAAAATGCATGAGGAGGAGGAGTCATCAAGAATAATGCTGAGAGTATAAGGCGATAAGGGGTAACATTCAATCCAATCCTTGTTAATGACTATGCCTGATCCAACCTCTTCTTATAATTGTACCAAAGTATTCGCTGCCCTCCAATCCTGTATCAGAAGGTTTAACTTTGTGAAAAGTCCCCCTACAGTGAGATGGTTCCATTCTCGGCTGTCCCTGCTCAATGACCAGTACACTTGAGATATTCTTAAAATAGCTGCGAGTAACTAAATCAATATGCTCCACCAAACTTTATACACATATTTTTTGTTTTGTTTATGATAATTTTTGGCAGTGGTCTAAACATCAGCACCAGTTAACAAATATTTTTAGTTTAAAAAAAAAAAACTTTGTATATAAAATAGTCTCCAATACCAAAACTATAAGTAAATAAATACATAGCCTAATACGAAAATAATATACATAAACACAAAAATTACAACAAAAGACAATAAAATAAAGTAAAATTAAATAAAAATAAAAATTAAGAAAATAAAAATTTAATAAAATAGGTAACAAGAATACTAAATCAACTATACACAGAATACGGTAGGGCCTATAATAAAATATAAACAAAATTTATGAATACATAGTAAATACCGGTATATAAAGAAATAAACGAAATGAAATAAAACAAAAATAATAAAATACGGATAAATCAATTATACAAAAAATATATAAATAAACATTTATGCGTGGCCTTATGTGATTAGGAATGTTCATTTAAAATATTTATTTTTGGTGCCTTCCTGGTGCTACTGCATTCCTAGGCCCTAACCAGGGTTGCCAGATGTTTGGACTACTTTTAACTACATATTAGGTAAATTCTAGCAAAAATTAGCTATATATAATCTTCTTATTTATTTTACCATCTTCCCATGTAGGGTTTTCGCCCTGTCTGTTGAACCGCATTTTCTTTCCTTCTGGCCCCAGAAACTCTTATCCCTAGATCACTCTAGGAAAACATTTCTTTGCCCAATGGTTTCTGATGCCACCAGTCCCCTTGAGTTACACACTCGAGTAGGGTTTCACCCTTTCAGTGAACTAGCATCGTCTTCCATTTGGCATCGAAACTTGTTCTCCCAAAGAGCTCTCCAGAAGGTCGTGTTTCTAGCGCAATCATATATATATAATGATATTATATATATATATATATATTATATATATATATATATATATATATATATATATATAAATATATATAATATTATCTATATATATATGATATATAATATATATAATATTATATATATATATATATATATATTATATATATATTATATATATATATATAATATATATTTATATTAATTTTATATATATACTTATATATATATATAGTGGGGGATTTGCGGTAAATGGTTGGGTTGGGTGTGTACTGTTGTAGATGGGTGTTGGATTGATTTGTATGGTTGGTGTTGTATATTGTATGGGGTGATCGTAGGATGATGTTCTAGTTATGTGGGGGGTGGTTATGTGATAAGTGTCGTGTTAGGAGTTGGTATGGTATTGTAGCTAGTGTGAGTAGTGAGTAGTGTGATTATTGTGGTGGGTGTGGTATGGTAGGTTTCGTGGGCTAGTATTTATAAGTGCTGTGATCGCGTAGTGTGTGGTGTTGTGATAGTGTAGTATTGGGGTGGTTGTTGAGTGGTGTTATTTTGGGGTGATGTTTGAATGGTGCACGATGTGATATAGTGTAGTGTTGTGTCTTATGATATGATGGTATTTCGAGTACGGGTTGTGTAGTTAGTATTGAAGTGTTAGGTGGAGGTGTTTGGTGTTGGTTTTGAATAAGTGTATGGTGGGTGGTTTGTGGGTAGTGTGGGGTGGCGGTAGTGGTGGAGGTTTAGTGAGGGTATGGGTGGATAGTGGCTTGTTTAGTATGTAGGGTGTCGGCGTTAGCCTGTGATGTGGATCCGTGAGTAGTTGTGGAGGTGGTGTTGTGTGATGAGTGAGTTAGGTGGTTGTGGTATGGCGAGGGTGTGCGGTATGGGTGGTATACGTTATGTGATGCTATGTTAGATAGGTTGAGGTGTACTCATTTCTTACGATTCAACCAACGAGTATTTGTAAGTAAGTGTTAGTGTTTTGTAATAGATTAGTCTGCTATTATTTAGCGGCTTGGTATCGTTAGTGTAGTTATAGTTATTGAAGTTAAGGATGTGTGGTATAGGAGGGATATTTTAGAGTAGGTTGTATATGAAGGTGGTTTGGAAGTAGTGGTTATGGTATTTTCTACTGATCGGATTAGATGGTCGAAAAGGATCTTCCCATGTGCTGCGCTTGCTATGGAGGTGGGCTTTGTGGGTGATGGCGCTTTCGATAATGGTGAGTGCGACGAGATGTCTTGATGAGTTGTATGAGGATAGTAGGTGGTTAAGAGTGCGGGATGATTTAGATAGGGGTTATAGTGTGGGGTGTATAGTGGGGGGGTAGTTTGTCAGTGGGAGTGGTGTGTAGTGTTTGTGGGTAACGGGGTGGGTGGGGTTATGTAATAATATATGAGTAGGTTAGTATAGGGTGTGGTGTTATGTTAGGCTTGATGTTGACGGTAGTTTATTGTAGTAATGGCTATGAGTGTGGTATATTAATGAGTGGTTAGTAAGGTTAGTATAATTTGTAGTTGTTGGTTTTATGGTGGGTGATATTATATTACCTATATAGTATGATAGTAGATATGTATAATAGTCATAGGTAAAGCCAATATTATGCTTAGTGATGTAGGTCAGAGTCAATTGTGTATTATGATGTTTCAGGACCATGTTGTGTTTGTGGCCAAGTGTAACTAAATTTCCCGGAGCATAATAAAGTAAAAACATTTAATCGTTTGGTAAGATAATTTAATGATATTTTATTTTGATTCGTAAGTCATCATATATTTTTAATCATTTTCGTGGTTATTTTTTTTTTTAAGAAAATGACTAATATTTGTTTTTAAAATATTGCTAGATTACTTTATGCTCGAAAACGTCGTAAATAGTACATGAATTTACTTTAAATTCTAAAAGGGCATATCGGAAAATGCCCGACAATATTCCTATCTTTCTAACCTACTGGGAGTATATATGGTAGCGTTTCGATAGCCGTCATAAGTATCTTAAATATTATCAATGCTACAGCGAAAAAGTACATTTTTGGAATCAGCGTAAAAATTTTAGTTATGAAACCCTTTACAATAAACGACTTAAAAAAAAAGTGATAAAATGTAGAATAGTAATTTTAAACTTAATTATTTAAAATTATTTAAGGGCTGTGCCCTTATGTAACCACTTACACCCCCCTTCTGGGTACCCCGGTATGAGTCTTCACGCATCTCTCAGGGGTGATCTCCCTGTAGTGGGGCTCGTCGCTGAAAATTGCTTGGTTATGTATCGTAAAGATTGAGAATTATGTGCATGAGTGAGCGCCTTCGTGAAAGTTTTTGTATAAAGAATGAAAGTATCCCTAATGATAAGTCTACAGTGTAAGCTAACGAACCGAAGGTATTGCGGAATGTTCGAAAGGTAGGATAAGGTTATAGTGTTTTATGGTACATATTGTTGGTGTTGATGCTGTACTGTTAAAGTTGATAAGTGCATGTAGAATCTGATTGTTGAATGGGAAGAGAGAGTTCGATAGAAGATTATGGATATGTTGATTGTGGCCTTATTGTGGTTGCTTTAGTTTCCGTAATTAGTTAGTGGCATTTGTTGATGTTTTATCGGGCGAGGTAGCATTAGGAATTGTGATATACAATCGCGAAATACAGAGATATTTCAAACATATATATAGGATGCGAGATGTTAGGTCAGCGCAAGTTCATGAGTTTCGAGATGCTGGTAGGGACTGATGTGGTCACAAGTTTGGTCCATTCTTTGAAGTGGAAGATGTTTATTGAGAATAATAGCTGGTGCTTTGAGCTAGCTGATGAATATGATTTCATTGTTTCTGTGCTGTGTGAGGTTAACGTTGTTGCGTCGTACGTAACGAGGGGGTAGATGTTGAGAACTGTATCAATGAGGGTCCAGATGTTTGAATGTGTCGTTTGAATTCCTAGTGTTCTCAATGTGTTAGTATGCGGCATTGATAGGTTGTGAAAATGAAAGTTTTGTGTGCTTATTTAAGTACATTGTCAGAGCATTTTGATGCCAAGAAGAAAACTTAATATAGTTAATGTATTAGAACAGTATCGGGGATAGTACTGGTCTCATCATTAGATTTGTTGAGCTCTGCCTTCGTATGTTTGCGTTGATCTATAGTATTGTTAAGGTTTAGGGATGATAAGAGAGAGCTATTAGTTATAAGTTAGTTGTGTCGTTGATATCCCGGTAGGGTATCTTCTTGTTTGAGGTACTTTTAGCGGAAGTTTAATGATTGGTTTGTGCTACAATGTGGTTAATCCATTTTTCACGTTTAAAGTTTGTGCGTACTAAAAATTGACAAGTGGTGCTTACATGTTGTGACAACTGCGGACGTTATTTCTAGATTAATAGCGGTACTATTAGTCGTGCGTTGGTAAGAAATAAAATTTTAGATGAGAGGTGTCGAAGAAATGTAAGGTAGGAGGTAAATTTGTAATTTCCCCTTTCTCGAAGCCTTATCATCTAGCTTGCTATCCTCTTATCTCGTTACTGCACTCTAGTTACAAATTTAACCAATAAGTTAGGTCTATTGGTGAGTTAGGTAATTTAATAGAAGGCCTAGGGGAAAGTGCCGTGCCGGAGTAGTTCTGCTGAGTAAAGGGTCGTGATACTTAGAGATACTGATGCAGTCAAGGATCGTGTGAATAGAGAAGTCTTGAATAAGTCGTCAAGCTGAATACTGCAGGAGAGTAGTGGGCGCTTATGATATGTGTGAGCACTTAATTTGTAGTTTTGTCTGATGTATTATTGATGGAGTGTTGTTGAGTGTCCTTATATTGTGAACATCAGAGATCTGTTCTGTTGTGCTGTAGTTCAGTAGTGATTGTGTGAGATCGTATTAATGATCGGTGGTGCGGATGCGACGATGACTGGGGTTCAGTTGTGTGCTCCAGTTGAGGGTTTCTGTGTGTGATAATTGTGCGGTGTAGCAATACTTGCAAATTAGATGTAGATATTCTAGAGCTTCTCCGAAGCTTATAGGGCAGTTTTGCTAGGTCAGTAATTGAAGTGTCATTTTCGTATAGATATTTATGGATGGTTTAGTGATGTTGAAAGATTGTTAGGAATAATTTGAGATTAGAGTGAGCTGCGGTAGAGAGGCCGGATCGGTAGTGGCTCTGGAGTTGCGAGATCTACCTATGTGGTGGTTTTTTTTGGGTCGCTTGATAGTTTGTTTAGTTTTGAAGTCTTGTGTTAGTGACTAATTTATATTCGACAAGATCTTGCGGTGATAGAAGAGGTTAGAATTAAGCAAGTGCATCATTGCCTAACCTTCATTAAGTGATTTTCTAAAAAATATCAAGAGCTCCAGACTTAGGCCTAGCCTACGAGTCAAATTTCAACCTTCACTAAAAGTTTGTTTGTTTTTTTGTTTTGTTTTTGTGTCTGTCTAAACTTTCAAAATTCAAATAAAATATATTTGGCTGGTGAGGTTTATGGCTCAATATTCTGCATTTTATACCTCCAAACATTTCCATTTCAAAGAATAGGCCATTCTATGGCCTATGAATCACTTTTCACTCAAAATTTTATGTTTTTTTGGGGTATAATATGCTCTTTTTCAAAATTCAAATCAATATAATTTGGCCTGGTGGTAGGCTATCTTTCATTATTTCCATCTTTTCCTTTCAATTTATTAACTGGGTCATTCTAGCCAATTTCAGCGAAAATGTCTGACGCAGAGATACAAGCCCTTCTTGATAGGTTATAAAAAATAATTCTAAGCTATGTTCAAGGCCATTTCATCCCTTCAAGGCACTTAAGTAGTATATACTTAGCAGATATGAGAGTAGGCCTACTGAGATAATAATATAAGATAAAGATGCAGTTTATGTAAAGGATCTCATAGAGGAAGTAGAGTCCCTGTTAAAATATATATATACTAAAAAGGATACAATAATTATAAAATACAACTGTTATTAATGCTGTAACATCTACTATTTAATTAAAGATTATTATATTGTTTTGAGTTGTGTAATCAGATTCAGTACAATTGCTCGTTAGATGCAATATTGAGTGAATTAAAAATCTATGGGGGATCAAAATATAACCCCTCTAAAAAATATTTGCTCTCATTGAGTGAATCTGTTCTTAGAGCTTAGATTGTGGTTTCTTTGAGCGCAGGAACTGATAAGTTTGCTTATAGTAAACCTTCATTTCAAAATTTAAGAGTTTCTTTAGATTTGGCAAGAAAAATTTAAGTGAATCCATTAAACTTAATTGCTTAAAAATAAGTTAAAGGGAATATGACATACTCTCTGAATTCAGAATCTTTCTCTAGTGAAATATAATTATATAAAGCTCTTGAACTTCTAGATAAAGAGTTTTAGATGAAATTCATTATTGATGAAATTATTAAAAAAATAATGTCTTTAAAACCAGTATTTGAGCCAACATATAATGCGACTAGGGTTTACTTAAATGATATCAGACATTAATATATGAACTTGAGAGTTATAACCTCAAATATCTGGAGGGAGTCTACAGGATTAGTAGTACTTAATTCACATTTTAGTTTTTATCCATATACCTAATGTGTGTGTAAAGGAAATTTACTCCTGCATTGTTGAATACCAAGTTAACCCCGATTTTAAATCAATATATATCGACATGACCTATAAGTTTTATTTTTAAATTAATTTATGTTAATATTAGAATATTATATTCAAATCATAATAATGGTCAAAATTTCAATCAAGTCCCTTTCCTATAAATACTTATTCAAAATTTAAAAAATATACTAAATAGGCTTGCTAATCTTTAAATTTAAAAATTAATGAAAATAAAAGGACAAAGGAGTCCTTAAAATCTAATAATAGGCCTGATTCAATTCTGCTTTGTTCATAGATTGTTGGAGTTCAGAAACTGTGCATGTGGGTCTATGATAGGCTTATAGTTGGAGAAGATAGAGCGCTGGTGTCTTCAAGTGGTGTTTGAGGGTAAGTTTGATTCTTCGCACTTCTAATAATCAAGGTTATCATAATCATGGTGGGTTAGTAGAGTTTGTGTTTTTCGGTGAGTCGCCTGGTGTGTGCCTCTCGCGATGGCTTCGACTGGTGTGTGGTAGGTGGGTGGATTGTTTGGTTGAGGGGAGACGATAGTGTCCGAAGGTTTGATATGCATTGTCATTGGGGTGGTGTATGGGGTGTTGGTCAGAGCTGTATACGTGAGTGTTTAAGAAGTTTGAGATGATGTAGGATGTGGTTGAAGTGTGGTATGGGAGGAGTGGTAGTGCTCGACTATTGTCAGTAGTGTGTTGTTGGTCGAGAGCTGGTGATCGAGATGGGCAGGGATCGTCGGTGCATGATCAGTGTGTGCTCGCTTGGGCTTGAGGAGCGAACTTTGCATGTTGCGCTAGTGTCGATGAGTGTTTCAATTAAGGAAGTAGATGTTTCGAGATCGAGTGTTAGCATGTCTCTTGTTGTGTGAAGGCGTAGTTACTAAGGAAAATATTGGTGTCTCTACACACACAAATTGTATGTCTTAGCTTTAGCCACAGCACAACAATTTGTTTATATTGTGTTGTTAGCGCTAGGTAGACGTGTACTAGAGGTGAAGTGGTGGTGATTTGGGTAGAGGTATATTGATTGGTAGTTTTCGGCTTCAGTTCGATGCCTAGTCCCGACCTGGTGGGCTCAACAGAGTCTACCTTCTAAAGAAGTGCGTTGGACAAACTCCAAATAATTCTGTTAGAGAATCTCAAAGCACCAATAACGGCATTATACATAAGAACCTATTTTAGGTATTACACCCGCAGTTTGAAAATATAGGTTCTTGGGGAATTGTGTATGAGTTAGTTTGTGGGTATGCCGAGTTGGGGTTGGGTTTGGTTTGGTTGGGTTAGGCACCGTATCCTTTGCTTTTGTTTGTGAGTGGAGTGATTGAGGTTGTATCTGTGTCAATCTGGACAGTGTTGTTTTATTAGCCGAGGGTTAGAGGTAGCATGGTGAGTGGTGTGTTCTGGTGGGATGAGAGAGTACGCTGGAGTGGGTATCATGTTTCTAATGGGGTGTGATAGTGGCGTGCACTGGTTGATGGTGATGGCGATTGGTGGAGGATATCGAGAGGATGCTGTGTCGAAGATGTAATAGGGGAGTGTGACTGTGTGTGTTATTTTCTCTTGGTGGTCGTTAGATGAGTGGACGGTGGGTGGCTGTCGGGGGATGCTTTGATATGAGTGAGTGTTGCTCGATGAGGTCGTTTTGGACGAGGTTTTGATATATACGGAGTGAGTGGCGTGCTAGCGATGTTGTAGATGAAGGAGCGTAGTTTCCCGCTCAACTAAGGGATTTGATTAAAGTGTATGAGGGGGGATTGTTCGTGGTATATTATCTGTGAGTGTGTGAGAGAGAGTATGGTGTGGAGGTTGGTGATGCGGTTGTGTTATTTCTTCAGGGTCTTGTGAAATGGTATTGATATACTGAATTGTTAGGTGATATGTGGTATCAGGCATAATCGGAAGGTCGGATTTGAGAGTTATGGTGCGATATTATTATTATATTTATGTTGTATATGTATATGTTATATTATTCTATTATAGTACTTATAGACGTATTCATTTGCGCTTCATTATTATAAGTCAAATATATCTTGTCTGATGTTTATTCTATTATTATTTGGTTTTGTTTGTTCTTTTGATAGTCCTGTGATCCTTTTGGATTTGTGTAATCGCGTTGGTGTCCGAGGTAGGTGGCTATTGTGGATGTGGGGCATTGATGTATTGATGTCTTTCGAGTGTATGTATCTTGAGTTCTTGATTATTGTTAATATATTTATTTTCAATATATATTATTGTCTCTTTAATGGTTAGGTTATTGTTTGATTATATTTGATTATATTATTATTCTTGATGTTATTTGATTATATTATTATTTGATTATTATAATTTCAATATGGTGGTTGTTTATTCATGATTACCCAGTTTATAGACGGAAAATATCATATAGGTCTTCCATGGATTGAAGATAAACTTCCTTGTTGCCCATCAAACTGATAAACATTGGCTCTTGCAGTACTTAATAAGACGTTCATGAAATTCTTAGGAAGAAAGAATTTAGTTAAAGCCTATGATGATCGTCTTTCTCGCAACAATTTAGCTGATCGGTATTATTGAAAGGAGTTCAGAGTATCTCCTCTGAGTATAAAAATTTTACTTGTGGGTTCGGATGTGAACCCTGTTTAATCAAAACTCGTGGACAAGTATCAACAAAGGTCAGGCCTGTGTTTAACTGTTCTCTTAAAACTACTTCTTTACATCTCTAAATTGGGCAGCCTATACTGGACCAGATCTTATGAGCTCCTTGTTTAGGTCATTTATTTCGGTTCAGATCAAATCAGTTTGGTATGATAGCGGATATATAAAAAGCCTTCCTTCAGATTAAGTTAAAATCTATTAGAAAGACCGCATCGCTTTGCTTTTTTGGTAAAAGCAATGTGTCATGTTTAACCAGGGTGGTGCGTTATAAGGTGTTCGGATATAAGACTCAGAGAGTCGCGTCTGTGTGCTGTGGTGATTGATGTGTCTGTACGCTTGTCGGTCTATTCGTTCTCAGAGGGTGCATCGCTCAGCCGTGTTCATCTCCTGTCGAACGGTGTTGATAGTCGATATTGGATGTATGTTTCGGAGCGGCAGTTGCTGCATGGTCCAGTGATGAGGTAATGTTAATGGCATTGGTATGACAGATTGTCTTTCTGATTTTGATAGTTAGGCAGGTAATTGTTGACCATCTCGAGAGTGTCTTGTCGTATTGAGATTAGATCTGCCTTTGTTAATATTTCTATGGTATGTGTGGGCTGAATGATTCTTTTAGTGCGAACATTGATTTATATAAGAAACTTTTATCCAATTCGTCACTCCGGGGTCATCAAAATGAAGATTTGGGTGTGTGTTTCCTGCAGTGTTAGATGCGGAGTGTTGTGGTTGGTACGTCATAGAGTGTGTGATTATAGGATATGTGTAAGTGTGAGTAGCTGTTATGGAAGAAAGAAGGGTAGAATAGTTCAACATCAAAGGAATCAAAAGTAAAGGTCTTTCTTGGATATCTTTTGTAAATTCCCTCTATACAGTATAATTAAAACTATCAACCATTTTTCCAATTTAATGTTTTTTTTACACTTGACCAATTTCATTTATAGATTGTTTGAGTTTTAATAACAAGCTCTGCTTCGGAGTGCTCATTGAGAATGTTCTCGTGTTACGAGAGTTCATCTCTAACTCCTCAGTAAAATATTTATTCAGAGGTCGGAACTTAATAATTAGTAAATTATAATTGACAATTAGGTTATGCAACATTGAGGATCGACAAAGGTCCCTCCAATGTTTGTAGTTTCCTGGTCTTCTACATGGCCGACAAATGAGTATAAATAAATTACATAATATTGAGCACATACAAAAAGGCTGTTGCTTCTCTCCTCTCGCACTCCTCCATATAGACTCCTTTTATTGTCATTGCTGATAGCTTCATTCTTCCTTCTCTTGTTGATGCTTTTTCAGTGTCCACGTTCTATTAGTTTATTTACTGGTCAAAGTACCGGTGTATTAGTTTAATATTCTTTGCAACAATATGTCCCACAGTGACTCTCCCTCTCTTAAAGTTGAAATCTTCATTGTGAGTGTCTTCCCTCTGTTAGAGCTTGTTAGTAGTGTTTTGATGTTTTGTTTTCATAAGTTTCAATCAAATATTATCAGTAACGAGTATAGATCTCATGTTTCATGTTTTTCCTAAACATAAAGGTTGTTTGTTGGATGCTCAATATTCTCATGGTTCATTTTCACTGGTGTCTCCTTACTGGAAGAGGAAATACATAAAAATATTTTTCTAATAATAGGCTCAAAGAAATTTATCAATAAAAATAAGTTGAGGCTAGAGTACAAGTATTCCTTTCTTTTATGCCTTACATCAAATAATGCTGTATTATATACTTTCCAGCAAGAGCTGATTACCAGAGGGTTACAACCTCTACTTTTCTTTCAAATTGCCATTATGGCTAAAAGTCATTGCTTTGGATTTCTAACTAGTTCATATTATCTAGGCCTAATTGATAAACTTAAAGTGGTGTATCTGAGGCCAGAATAAGGAAACACATGACCTTTAACAATGGTCACACATCTGTGGTTGTTACTCAGCTTGTACCCACTTCAATAGACTGACTCAACAGCAGTGGTGCATAGGCTTTTAGTAAAGAGTAATCTTCAAATATAAGTTATCAAAGTTCATATAGAGGAGTCACAGGGGCTGGATGAAGATTGTGATCAGAAAAGTCCAACTCTATTTGTTGAAGATAATGCAGCAGCATTGTTTTTCTATGGAGATATTATTTCTCCATTCCACTGCTGGTCAAATCAACTTAACTTATTCATAGATGTAGGGCACTAATCGATCAAAGGGAGAATTTCGCCAAGAGCACTTTTTATATAATGATGTGTGATAAATCCATTCTTGGAGCGCAAGGATCATCATCTCATCGGTTTCATTTAGAGCGATTGAGGCCAGATGTCGAACTTTGGGTCTTCAAGCCATTTTCAATTTCATCAGAGCTCATGGCTTCTGATTACCAAGGCCAGGCAGGCTGAAAGAATGTTTTGTCAGACTGTATCAGTATGCAAATAGGTTTGAATCAGTATAGCCGCGTTGAAGATATCTGCAAGAAGAATGTACTTATCTTCCTCATTCAATAAAAGAGGTAATGTTTGGTGCGGTCTTTGAGCTTGACTGGTAGTAGACTTTTTTAAAACTCCTAGGACTCATTACTTTGTGAGTAAGAATTAATGGATTGGGAAGTGAAGACTTCAGAATAAATAATTGTATTTTTGTAATGTCTTCGCACCTGCCCTTTTCAAATCAGAGTTATTGCGATTGTTGTATGTCTCTCCCAGATATGTCATCACCTGATCTTTTTACTTCTCCATTCCAACGGTTTCACAATATATATGGATACCGTCCAATTCTGTACTCAGATAATGGCAGATATTGTCAAACAAGGGGAAATTTACTGTTTAAATCTTTTGTCTTCAATAATGCACTCCCGAACATATAAGTATCAATAACATCGAAAGTTACAAGATTCCAATCTATTCCAGTTGGGAGGGATCAGTTTGGGAGAGAATGATACGAACAGATAAGGGATGTCTTTATAAAACCTATAGGTTAAGCAACCTTAACCTACTTTCAACTTTAATAAGTATTTCAATATCACAATTGTTAATCAGATTCAGAACCTTTAACCTATAAGGTCCATTCAGATAATGATTTGGAAGTTTTTGCTCCAAATTCCTTTTTGAAGACTTATGGCAATTCAAACCTAATATTCAATGAAGTTTCCACCCCTATATGGAATCAACTTCCTCCCTCTCAACAAGACTTAGCCATAACTCTAACCGCTCAAGGAAGAGTTTTAGAGACTTTCCGGAAATTATGGTATGAGTCTTACCTATTAAATTTGCCCCAGACAAGTAGAAATCTCTATCAGTAGAGTGACCAAACAGAATTAAAGTTGGGATATACGTCTAATCACACACCTAACAACCTAGACCTTTCGGCTTTTGGGCTAGAGTTCTGGAAGTCCATTGTTGGTGAATGAACGAATAAGATCGGAGTGTGTTATTAATAAGGGACGATGGACAAACCTGTCAGACTGTCACTATTCTATTGTAGTCATCTCTAACCCATTGGAGTTATCTATTACCCCATTCTGTCTCCAGAGGAGAAACTGATGCTGAAGCAGGAAGAAGTGATCTCTCCAATTCAGATGGTCTTAAAATGAAAATACAGTCACGTTGATCCCTCAAATTCAATTCTTCAATGCAATAGTGATACTGCTATGTAGATGTTTAAAACCTTCAACTTCAGGTATAAATTCACCTCAACTTGAACTCTTAACAGAATCAATCTCTCAACTCATTCAGTCAAAGAAAGACCTCTTACACAGGCTGCTGTCAAGTGTCATGAATTCCTTCGCAGGAATTTATATGATTTGTA
>JABUQX010132040.1:0-2500 GCA_015478945.1 Trachelipus rathkii
TTTGCCTGTCGACACGAGTGGAAGTCTTAGAAGCAGAGAAGAAAGAGAAAATAAGAATCAGGAGAAAAAAGACTGAGAAGAAAATTTAAAATTTAAATAGATCTAATCTAGAAGTTAAATAAAATATTGTGAAAGGAGTGATTAAAGAATGAATTATTTCAGAATTATGTTAGCAGAATATTATCGTGTGAGAAGAGTTAGGGGGAGTGAGGCAGCAACTCAGCACTTTAATTTTTTGCTTTAGCACCAGCACCAGCACCAGCACCAGCACCAGCACCAGCACCAGCACCAGCACCAGCACCAGCACCAGCACCAGCACCAGCACCAGCACCAGCACCAGCACCAGCACCAGCACCAGCACCAGCACCAGCACCAGCACCAGCACTGGTGCACCAGCACCAGCACCAGCACCAGCACCAGCACCAGCACCAGCACTTGAAACCAATAGGCAGGAAAACATGATCTTCTATAAAACTCTGGGACCAAACAATAGAGGCTGGAAGGAAGAAAATGCTAGTCCTACATACAGATAGGGTGAAACACTACCTGGAGTGTAAAACTCAACGATTAACATTGGATACCAATGCTTCGAAAAGCACAATCTTAAAGAAAACTCTGAGAGAAATATCTTAGAAGCCAGATGAAAGATAATGCTGGTAACACGGACAAGATGTTATCCCTTTCTGATAGTGAATGAAAAAGAATAGGAAGATAAATTTGATGATTTTAGGAAGAGTAGGTCTTGTCAGACATATATTTCAAAATTTATGGAGTATATTTCTGATTGTGTTGCATAAATTATCCCAAAACGATATTGGCAGAGAGTTTTAACTGGGTTGAGCGACAAGACATCGTGTTAAACTTTATTGTCATAATTGAATGGGAGATGGTCAAAAGTGATATATCTCATGGTTCTTCACTGGGTATACAATTTCTTTTCTAATCTATATAAATAATTTGGATGAGGAAATTAATGACAGTTTCTAAGTTTGATGCATGATGCTAAATTATCCACTTTTGATGGGAAACTTGATAGGTTTATTAAAGTTCAACCTGACGTGGGCTAACTTCATGGTTGAACTCATAAGTGGCAAACGAAATCCAATAGCAAAAATTGTAATGTTTCACATAGGAAAATTCAACATTTCATCAGAAACATCAGCTATACGTCTTTTAAATGAGTCACGTGGAATATCTCCTGATGTAATATTGTTGATTATATTCAATCCTGTTCTAGCCGCATTTTTTAACAATTTGTTCTCCCCCTATTCTAAACAGAGGTATAGTGCTCCTAATTAATTCAGTGAAAAATCCCCCAATCCACAACCCCTTTGTAATTTCATTTCCATGAAAACTCTTTCACCGTCCATTATTAAAAAGCTTTTTCTGACACTATCTTTACACTATGAGAGTAAGGTAGTGAATGAATAAATATGAATTATTACAGTACTTATATACGACCTTAAACTTTGATATATTTCTTAAATGACTTCTAACATTACACATGAAAAACTTGCAGCTCTTAGTAAAAAGTAGTACACCATGTTTGATACTGCAGCTTCTTCTTTCTAATATGAACTTTACACAGCAATATCCCGGAAGTGAATGGGTAAGCATTCCCTTTGACATCATTTATATATACTCGTACAGACCCAAATTGTGATAGATTCAGAAGTAAGTTGTGCGCATTAGGAAAAGGTATAACTCTACTATCTTTAGGGAAATGCACCACTCTTAATAAAGGGGCTTTAGTGTCCAATAGATATTGATTTTCAACTATAACTATGAAAATATAAGACACCCCTTGCTCTTTTAACATCTCTTAATTTGTCCGTACATAATTTAACAATTTAGCTGTTACAAGCTGCGAAACATACTGGTTTGTATGCTTCTCTTTAGGATTCGTGTATCGTTTTAGAACAGTAGCAATGTCGTTACCATTTTCCAATACCTTGTCACGTTCGTGGATATATTTTCGGAACCAATCTGATCGTTGAAAGATAAACATTTTAGTGTCTTTCAAGTTTAAAACTACTATAGATCTTAAAATGAGTATATGCCCTATCTTCATGAGCAGGATTATTAGTAATATATATTAAATCTTGGCACATCTTACTTAATTCGAATCGAATGCTTAAATGACTATAAATATCAAGCACTGTTTTGTAATTTCCCCGTTTTAAAACGAATGTTTCATAAAAATAATCATTTCCATTGTGTGTCACACTTTTTAATTCGCCAGTGTTTTCTATTTTTAATATATTTCTAACACTTTCTACACTTCTATATACCATTATCCAATGTCGTTCTGCTGGAACATTCTCCATGGTTGCATCTAATATCATCTCGCATAGCCCCACTTCATACAATTCCCTTTCAATCTGAATAGGGTTCATTAACTCTGTAGTGAAGTCTGATAATTAATTATCAGGATGTAAGTCCAAAGAAGCCGAAGATGGCAGAGTTAAATAGAAATAATCAACACTCCTCATGATTAATA
>JABUQX010132040.1:10000-12500 GCA_015478945.1 Trachelipus rathkii
TTAGCGTCTACACTCCGTCAGCCGCTCAGGTACTTGTGTTGATATTTTGTATTGAGGTAATTCATAGTAAATTTTATTTATATCTATTATTTATATAATAAATATAAATCTAATTTATTTTATGATATATTTTATTTTGTTTTTAAATATTTATTTGGTATTTCATATTTATAAAAGTGTCCCCATGATTAAACTTTATATTTTAAATATAAAATTTAACTGTGGAGCGCCTAGTCAGTGATCAGCTGATCTGTAAATTTGAAATACACAAATAAATTGACATTTTGGAAATTTTCGAATTTTAAGATTATTTTGACATTAATATAAAGTTTGAGATCTAAATGTAATGCTCTATTAAATATTTTTGCTTGTAAATATTTTGTTTATATATATATATTTAGGCGCATATATATATATATATATATATATATATATATATATATATATATATATATATATATATATATATATATATATATATATATATATATATTTTATATTATATATATATATTATATATATCTATATATATGCTGTGTGTGTGTGTGTGTGTGTGTGTGGTTCGCGAATAACTATTATAAATTGTAAGTTTAATACATACCATAGAGCATTGCCAATGTTTATATCTTCGTGTATAAATTCTTATATTAAATATACTAATATATACTCCGAGATATATAACATTTTAACTTAGTATTTTTGTCTTAAATATATTACTGCAGTCGTCATATACATTGATATGTATACAAATCCATATTTATATGTATTTGTATATTGTTTGATGTACATGGTCGTTTATTAAATTGTCTAAGGAAGCAGTAAACATATTTTCTTATTTTTTTTTATTAAAATTATTTAAATATTTATTGGACTGTCTCTTGATTCCGCCCATTGTTCCAGTTACTGATTTCATTTAATATTCAAGTAAATATGAAAGATTCATTGCTTAATATTGAGGTCAATTTGAGATATATTGCATAGAGACTGACGAGAATCCTTGGTACATCTAGTTACAGCAAGTACTGTCCTTGCAGTCGGTTTTGGTAGCAAAAAGAGCCGTTCGTCAAATTTCAGTAATCAGAGATCTTTCGTTGCAGAATTTTGGTAGGTCTTTTCTTATAATTATTGGAGTGATCATCAGGCTAAAGACTATTAGTAGGGATCAAAGTTTTACTTAGGTTCGGACGTAAACATCCAGAGTATTATTCAGCAAATTCAGTAGCGGCGCTAAGGTCTTCGGGGCCCTCCCGCAAGTATTTTGCTGGGGCCCTCATCTTAATATATATATTATATAATATATATATATTATATTTATTATATATATATATATATATTAATATATATATATTATATATATTATATATATATATATATATACTATATATATATTATATTATTCTATATATATTATATTATATATATATATTATATATATATATATTAATACTGTAAACCTTTTTATTCCATCATATATATTTAAAAGATTACAAGTGATTTACTGGGCTTTAATTTACATTACAAACAACCACAAATATGCATGGTTTATATATAATATAATTATTAATATATATATTATATATATATATATTATATAATATATATTAATATTATATATATATATATATATATATATATATTATATATATTATATATATATATATATAGTATATTATATAACTTTTTAATTTTTCCTATCTTCGCTTCTTTTGAAGAGGAAATACGTTGACTGCTTGAGCAATATTATTTGCTCGAGTTTCTTCATGCTCGATACTCAGAATTGCCAAGTCGCTCAGTCTTGACTGGCTCATAGGGTATTCCTCACGTATTTTTTTTAAAAAGTTTAATTTTGAGAAGCTTCTCTCTGTACGTTGGATGTTGTAACTGGTAGAGTAAAATATAGCTGTATTGTTGCTATTAGTTCGGGAAAGCTACTTAACAGGAAGCTGTTTTCTTCGATAAATAGTCGGGCAATATCTCTGATATTTCTTTTCGTATCGATCTCTTTACCTAATAAACTTCTAAATAATAACACCTTAGCAATTAGATTGCAAGTAATGTCACTGGGGTATTTGCTTATGAGGATGTTTACTTTTTCTGAAATTTTCCCCTCATCAAAATAACGCTTCACAGTTCGTCTGCGTTTCTGTTTTAGTTCACATGAAATATTCCATGTAAGTGCCAATTGCTTTTCTTCAAGGAAGAATTCGGAGAAGTTTCTCCTCAAATGTAATTCTTCATTGGCGCGACTCAGGAAGAAACATGTTTTATGAAGATTAATTGACTTATTTTGTACACTTTCAGAAGCTCTGACAATGTTTTCAAGAATTTTATTTTGTAGGGTGATCATTAGTATAAACTGAAAGAAGTCCAGATGTTTCCTAATGACTAGGGCCTGTTCTACTTCTGTTTTATTGTGACTAGACAGTATAATTTTCGTTAGGCACTTCATTGCACATTGAAAGTTTTTTTCAATGCCAAAAGGCAATCATTTCGTGATGCC
>JABUQX010132041.1:0-2500 GCA_015478945.1 Trachelipus rathkii
ATATATATATATATATATATATATATAAATAGATATATATATATATATATATATATATATATATATATATATATATATATATATGTGTGTGTGTGTGTATGTGTGTGTGTGTTCATATATAGGCCTAATTAACCAATATATATATATATATATATATATATATATATATATATATGTGTTATATATATATATTTAAGTATATATATGTATATATGATAATATATATATGTGTGATGTGTGTGTGTGTGTGTGTGGTCATATATAGGCCTAATTAACCAATAATATATATATATATATATATGTATATATATAAATATTTAACATATATATATATATATATATATATATATATATATATATATATATATATATATATATATATATATATATATATATATATATATAATACAATGTATGTGTGTGTGTTTGTGTGTGCGTGTGTGTGTACCTGTGTGTGTGTGTGCTCGTATATATGCCTAATTATTATATATATATATATATATATATATATATATATATATATATATATATATATATATATATATATATATATATATATATATATATATATATATATATATATGTGTGTGTGTGTGTATGTGTTTGTGTGTGTGTGTACCTGTGTATTTGTATATGTGTTTATATGAATAAATTTTTCCCCTTTTAAGAAACAATGATATATACCCTTACCCTTCAATTCTTCGGTAGTGTATTTTTCCCCTTCTTGTTCATGTCAAAGGTCATAAGAATTATGGGAACCAGATGTCGACTTTATTTCAACCCTTCAATACAAAGGGATAAAATTATATAAATTAATATGCAGTGCCGCTCTATCAAACAAAATTCAATCGCGAAAAATACTTGAAATTGCGGGAACTTACCGTAATAACGCGGAAACTGCGGTAAAAAACGCGTCGATCGGTGGTTCAGGCCCAAGTCAAAGATCCGAAATCGAAATCTACGGTAAAAAAAAATATACCAGAATTCCTGAAAAAATAATAAAAATATTACCAGCATTCCAGATTTTCCAGATAAATCTACGGAATCTGGAATGCTGGAAAATGCTGGTTGTGCTATATATACTACTGACCATATATATATATATATATATATATATATAACTATAGAAGATGTCTATATATATATAAAAAAATATCTATATATATATATATATATATATATATATATATATATATATATATATATATATATATATATATATATATATATATATATATATATATCAATACTTACATTATTACATCTACATGTCAAATTAATGATTCATTACAGGTTTTCGTCTTGCGTTTTCGTTAGCAAATTTGTCAATAATTTCTTGGTAATCTAATTTTACGGCGAAATCATTTTCAATAGCAAGTACAGCAAGATGAACTAAACGCTGTTGGGACTGGGACAAACGTAAATAATTTTTACCCTTCTAAGTATGGAGAATGATCTTTCAGCTGAGTAGTTTGTCGCAGGAGTACATAAAAATAATCATAAAGCAATATTAAGATTTGGATATATATCATGAAGGCTTTTGGTATATAAATATTTGTTTAATTGGGACAATATTAATATTACCTTCTTCTAAAAGCAAACATTTTAAATGAATGCATTCTGCTCCTAAATCTTCTAAGTCGGATCGATAGATTTTTTGTAATAATTTAGCTGATTTATGAATGTGGATTATGTGGTCTGGGTCGGTTTCGGTGAGATTTGAAAAGAATAAAAACTTTTCTGAAAATTCGCTGTATGGAAAACTTCGCCTCTTTAATTCTGTTGACAGTTTATCTAATATAGTATTGAAGCTTGCTTGAAGAATGCATATGTGATAATTTTCTTCTTTCTCAGATCTTAGTTTAGATACATTCTTAATGTCTTTTTGTGTAAAGATTTTTAATTTTTTTTTGGCACAATTTTTGT
This sequence comes from Trachelipus rathkii, assembly GCA_015478945.1. NCBI lineage: Eukaryota > Metazoa > Arthropoda > Malacostraca > Isopoda > Trachelipodidae > Trachelipus > Trachelipus rathkii. The sequence goes on from JABUQX010132041.1 coordinate 1,927, forward strand.
AGGTTTCTAATGAACTTCTCATTTCATTATCTAAGTTACACAGAGAGTTATACAAATTAATAATGGTGGCCACATCCATATCTTCAGATTGCAATATTTTATTTACATAATCAAATATTTCAAGTATTGGTTCCCATATTACAGACAAAGATTATTTCATAGGAACTTGATTTTTCAAAATTCCCTTTGCCTCATGCTGAATGACTGGTCTCTCATTTTTATCTTCAGATAGAGAGTTTAAAGCCTTAACAATAGCTTCCAAACCTTTGTTTAGACTTCTACAAACTTCTGCTCGAGCTGACCACCTTGTCCCACATAGTTTTGACAGTATATTCTTTGAAGAAAGATTCTAAGATACCCCAACGATGCGTAGAGCCCGAGAAAAAATTATAAAGACTGAAGCAAAGCAAAAAAAGAAACAGCCTGTTTACAACATGTGACAGCTCTAGATCCCACTAAATTAAGGGAATGTGCAGAATATATTTCTGACATATTAGCAGCATTATCATACGTTTGACCCCGACAACTGCTTATGTCTAATTCCTTTGCTTTGAGAAAACTCTTCACCGTTTCC
>JABUQX010132041.1:12500-18097 GCA_015478945.1 Trachelipus rathkii
AAATGCTCGAGGGAACTATCCACTCGTGTACCACCACCTTTACGACGCCCTCCTAGCACAAGGGGTGCTGTGTCAGCACATGAGTATTTGTGTTGATGTTAGTAACTCCAGACTGGTTCGCTGCGGTGCTTCTTTCTTTCCTGCCACCACTGTTCTGTTCTGGGGAATTCTCTTCCATCATCTGTGTTTCATACTCAATTTAATTTCCCCTCACTTTAAAGCCTGCGTCTGTGCTCTCTGCGTAATTTGCGTTAGATGGATTTTGAGGCGTTCAACACCCACTCCTTGAATAGGGTTCTGCCGTGAGCGGCGGTGACAACTGTAAAAAAATAAAATAAATAAAAGGTTCTAATAAGGAATTCCTTAAGCTAGCTGAAACCCCACAAGAATGGCACCTCCGACGGTGAACCTACTTCTAGAATGCTTAAAATAGTATAACCCGGGAGTTGGCTCTCCTTGACAAAAAAAAAAAAAAAAAAAAAAAAAAAAAAATTCACAGAAATGGAAGCCATCTTATCAGGAACCCCTGGCAACAGCACTGATAGTGACGAACTGACGATGGTGGCTTTTCAGCAAATAAACCTACTGAAGATGAGGATTTGGATATGTTAGACTTTGATAAGTTCATGGCCGAAATTGCATTGACATCTCATTCACCTTCAAAGGAATCACACCAGGGAACCTCATCGTAAAAACTGAAGAGACAGTCATCAAGGAGCAAAGATAATTCAAATTTGCAGTCTGTGAAAGAGGAGATGAGGCTCTACTAAAACATGAGATGCTGCCTACAGCAGGGTTGTGGAGTCGGTTCAAAAATTTTCCGACTCCGACTCCACCCTCTTCAAAATTACCGACTCCGACTCCACCCTTTTGAAAATTGCCGACTCCGACTCCAGCTCCACTCTTTTGAAAATTACCGACTCTTGAAAATTACCGACTCCGACTCCACCCGCTTCAAAATACCGACTCCGACTCCACCCTTTTCAAAATTGCCGACTCCGACTACGACTCCGACTCCACTCTCTTCAAAACTACCGACTCCCCGACTCCGCGACTCCGACTCCACAACCCAGGCCTACAGAAGAGAATCCTTTCATGCGGTGGCATGAAAGTGGGCCAAGGTTTTCATTATTATCAGTGCTTGCAGGCAAATAATTATCAGCACCTCCTTCATCAGTCGAGAGAGAGCGTATTTATAGTGTAGGTAGGAATGTAAACACCCCAAAAAGGAACAGTCTCTCGCCAGATACTAGTGAAAGCTTAATGTTTTTGCATCACAATTTGTGAATTTTTGAATTTGAGTATTGAATGATATCTATCTTAAAGGAGTATTTTATTATGTCATGTTTGAGTAATAGCGTTTTTTTTATTTTAACTTTTCGGCTGATTAATTGAGGTCTCTTCTTTCATTATTTTTATTCTTTATATTGTAGCTAGTTAAAGAATCTTCTTGTAAATTGTAATCATGTTAAAACATAAAAGCTAGTAGCTAAACTTTGTTAATACTTCTTGAAATGAATATTGGAATATTTTTTAAATAAACACAAACATAAAAAAGTTATTAATATTTATATTTGCAATTATTATTCCTTAAAGGTACTAATTTTAATTTATAAATAAAAATACCTTGGGCACAACCAAATATGAAATATAAATGACTTAAGTATTGTTTGTACAGGATGCATCTTGAAGTTGCCTAGCAGTGGCACAAATGTTCTATCTTATTACTGTGTATTTATTATATTATTTAAAGTATCGGTATCGGTATCGGTATCGGTATCGGCACCTAAAAAAATAGAGTATCGGTATCGGTACATCCCTAATATATATATATATATATATATATATATATATATATATATAGCTGACAGATGTGATAGTTATATATAATATATTATATATTTATATATATATATATATATTATTATATATATATTTATAATATAATATTATATATTAATAATATATATAATATATATATATATATATATATATATATATATATATATTGTCTTATATTATATATATATATATATATATATATATATATATATATATATATATTATATATATATATATATATACTGGTATATAAAACCACATTACCTGGCTTATGAATTTATAATCAATGTCGATTCATCTTGACATGCAAGGTTTCAAACACAGATGTTAATTAATTTCAATGTGATCCTTGAGATTGCTTCATGGAGCAGAGTTTTCTAAAATTGGGTTCAAATGACGACAAATATACAATCAAGTCGGGAGCAGCGTGAAACTTGTTACGGTATTTATTTTTTATATATGCATAACATGAAAACGCTCTTTCGACAAGTTGTGTGCTCGTAAATGGCAATAAATATTTTATTGCTTTTTCACTATGTTCTTGGTACTCTTCTCTCACTGTAGCCCAGAACTCAAGGAGATTTCTTTTTTTGAATTCAGATTGTAGAGAGGAATCGGTTGAAAGTTCAATCAATTTTTCTTTTTCACAAGCTGATAATTTTTCAGCCTGTTCAAAGAATAAATCTCTGAAAGGATTTGAAATCCAGTTATCTTCACTATTTCGCTTGGGAAAATACTGTCTGAATGACATTTTAAGTCCTTTTAAGTGAGCTATAATGCTATTTTTTAGTTCAGTTGACATATTCAACTCGTTCTCAGATAAGAAACTATGAAGTTTCTCGAAAACTGCACACTGGTCTTTAAAGATACAGCATTCCCAAAAGTCCAATTTTTTTATCATATACTCAATTTTGTCAGACAATTTAAAGATATTTATGGAACTGTTCTGTAATCCTAAGTTAAGTTAATTTATTTTCAAAAAAAATATCAGACAAGTAGGCAAGCTTTTGAAGCCATTGACATTCATGGAATTTAGAGCCCAACTTAAAATGATGATCTTCAAAAAAAAACTGAACTTCATGTCTCAATTCAAACAACCTTGTTAGCACCTTTCCTCTTGAAAGCCATCTTACTTCTGTGTGAAAAGGTTTATGTGGTATGAATGCTGTCCATCTCTTCACACAAAGATTTAAATAGTCTGGAGTTTGTTGAACTGCCTTTGATAAAATTAACAATTTTGACTGATTGATCAAGCACCTCTTTCAATGAATCTGGCAGGCGTTTGATCGCTAGATTTTGTCTGTGAATACAGCAATGGCTCCAAGCTACATGGGGAGCTATTTCTTTGATACGACCGCGTAAGCCTGTATAACAGCCAGACATTGATTTTCTACCATCTGTGCATACACCACAGCAATTAACCCAAGCAACATTTTTTTTTCCAGAAATACCCGTGAATGGCATTAAATATATCCTCCCCTTTGCATCTTTCTGTGGGAGGATAGCACAGTAAAAGATTTTCTTCAGGCTTGTTGTCAATCAAATATCGTGTAATAACAATAATATATATAATATATATATATATATATTATATATATATATTAAGACAATATATTTATTTCGTATTTTTATATTCTATAATCTGTATTCTTATTTTAATTTTTTTTTCTTTTACATTCTTTTTCAATTAAGCCATTTTTTCGGAAGTTTCCGCCATTACCAATATTTTTTTCGTGTACCCCCAATCGACAGCAGGCGAACCCCCGGGGGTACGCGTACCACAGGTTGGGAACCGCTGCTCTAGAAGAGCCACCCGCCAAATCTAGTCAACTACAATAGCCACAGGGAAAAGGAATAAATTGTTGGAATCCTGGCAAAAATTTTACCGAGGAAACTGTTAAAAAAACAAACAAACAAAAAAAACATATCTCGAAAACTACAATAGCTACAGGGAAAAGAAATACATTTTTGGAATCCTTGTAAAATTTTAGTTAGGAAAATGTAAAAAAAAAAAATTAAAAAAAAATTGGCTATTTTTTTTTTGGGGGGGGGGAGCTGGGATATATATATATAATTATATATATATATATATATATATTATATATAATATATATATATAATATATATATATATATATATATATATATATATAATATATATATAATATATATATATATATATATATATATATATATATATATATATATATACGGGCAAGTAGGGGGCTGGGGCCGATGGGGGGAACACGGGGGGGGACGTTTTCCATACCCCGTAGGGGAGGGGCGAGGAACCCCCGCGACACAAAAATACCAAAAGAGCGGGGGTTCGGAGACCCTCCGGAGGGGGGGAATTGTCCTACCCCGTAGTTCCCCCGGAAGGCCGAAGACCCCGACTCCTGCCATCGGTGCGGTATACCCTTGGGGTATTCTTTAGTTAAAAAAAAAATTTAATAGAAAGTCTATTTATTTTAACGAGTAAACCAAATAAAAGGTCTCTAAATAGGCTTTCTAATCAATATTACTCTAATTATTAGATAAATTTCTTTTTTTTTTTTTTTTTTTACATTTTCCTAACTAAAATTTTACCAGGATTCAAAAAAGTATTCGCTTTTCTCTGTAGTTATTGTAGTTTTTGGATATTATATATATATATATATATATATATATATATATATATATATATATATATATATAATATATATATTATATATTTGTATATAAGCCTATATATATATATATATATATATATATATATAGGAGAAAGTCTAGTTATTGACCTTTTGAACGGTACTCGTTAGCCAAAAAAAAATAGTACAGGGTATCTTTATGGACCATAAATAGACTTTCTATTATAGGGATTTGATGATTCAAATATATATAGGACCTGTTACGTTTTACGATCTTACCGTCAGTTTTATTTTTTTCATTTTTTTTTACTAAAGAATACCCAAGGGTAAACCGCAAAAATGGCAGGAGTCGGGGTCTCTCGGCCTTCCGGGAACGACAGGGTAGGACTTTCCCGAAACCCCCGCTCCTTTGGTATTTGGGTGTCGCGGGGGTTCCCCCGCCCCTCCCCTACGGGGTATGGAAATCGTCCCCCTTCTGTGTCGCCCGTCGGCTCGAGCCCCCCCTATTTTGCCGTGTAATACCTTAACAAATAATATATATATATAATATATTATATATTATATATATATATATATATAATATATATATATATATATATATATATATATATATATATATATATTTTATATATATATACTCAAGAACTTGAGAAAAAACTCAAGCGATGGCATCCCTGTTATGAGTCTACATTGGGTAAAATGTCTTAAAATTCCTCCGCGTCATAAAGTAAACACATTTGAATAATTGTAATATTTTTTTTTTAAATTTATAACTCAAAATATAATTTCCCTATGATTTTCTATATTATATTTTATATGTAGTTTAATTATTATATTAAGTTAAAATTAAAAATTTACTTTAGATCAAAAGGTCAATAGGTAGACTTTGTCGCACAATTATATAATATATATATATATAATATATATTATATAATATATATTATATATAATATATAGTATATATTATATATATATATATTATAATATATATATATATATCTATTATATATATTTTCCGCACTAAAATTTGGACCAACATTCCAGCAATGTATTCCTTTTTCCGGTAGCTGTTGTAGTTTTGGATATGGATTGTGGCTCTTCTAGAGCTGATATATATATATATATATAT
>JABUQX010132042.1:0-2500 GCA_015478945.1 Trachelipus rathkii
GTCGGAGTAGCGGTGCGGGATGGACGGGCGGAAGTTGAAGGCAAATCGTTGTTAAACACTACGTCTTTGGAGTAATGGACAATTGTCTTAGGAACCGTTTACGTGCACCGGAGGGTTGGACCGGCTTGCGTAGTCGAACTTGGCGTGTTTTCAGAGTGATGGTAGATGTATTTTAGCAATGCTGGGCTTAGATATATGATCTTGTGATTGCGTTAGGAGAAACAGGTGACTGCTCTATGTCGTAATAAGGCAGAAATAGATTGTATGTGTTGGTATAGCTACTAACCTCTCTATATTGTGGAATTTGGATAGCTTTAGTGCCAAGTAAAAGTATGCGTATATTACCATCTGTAGAAGATCTTTGCTTGTTCGTTGTGCATTAAGGGGGGGCCGAGGTTTGTTGGGGGAGAGAGAGTGTTGTACGGAGGGGTGCGATATGGGAGTCGGTCTTGATGCCGAGCTCTCGAACGTCGGGGGTGAGAGGCGTGGTTATCTATTTATACTGTTGATAGATGTCTGTGCTAAACTGGCCGGAAAATCATATTAGGCTGGGCCGCACATATTATTATGATAATACTTATATTATATAATATTATGTTATATATGATATACTATTTATTATTATAGTTTAGGTGATTGTGGTGTAGTATACGTATAGTATATGTATGTACTATATATAGTTATGGATAGTGAGTGTAGATATAGATAATGACTATAATATATGGTATTTACTTACTATATTAGGTATATATATGGGGGAAGGGTTCAGTGGATAAGGGGGTATTGGGGTCGGAGGGTGGATCATTGGCGGCGGCAGTCCTGCGGTAGTAGTTAAAAGTGCAGAGCATCGAGAAAGAATTATATCTACTGCAGGTCACTTAATATAGTAGGTGAGTAGAGGGGGTGATATTAGGTGGATATAAGTGAGGATATAGTTAGTAGGGGTGGGTGGGGTGGGGCGGGTAGTACTAATAGGGTATAGGGGTGGGTATGTATGGTAGGCGGGTGGTAATGTATAGGAGTAGTAGTAGTATGTATTGAGTAGGTATGGGTGGAGTGGTGAGAGTATGAGTAGCTATAAGGGTAGTTATAGTTATGAGTATTATATATTATGATAGTACAAGAGGTCTGAGAGCGTGGTGATTTCGTGTAGTTGGGCGTTTAGGTTAGCACAGTGCAGTGTGCGTAGCGGGTTAATGGCACTGGCCCGAAAATCAAAAAAAGGGCTTTGGCTAACTGCAAGCTGAGTATGAACATAGTCCATTCATCCACGAATGCAATCTTGCTATCTAATAACGATTCTCGTGGAGTTTGTGATACGATATGTGATTTTTAGTCTAGACATTAATTATATAGATCTATCTGTATGAATGTTAAGATTGTCTGTTGGGTTAGAGGTCTTCTTGATTGATTATAGTCGTTGGATGCTGTTGAAGGGATATTGGTGTTATGACAAAGTATAGTTACACATTTTGAATAATGAAAAGCGACTTGAGTGGAGTGGCCAACATGCTTTTAAGTGCTTCAATTTTGAAGTTAATACTTCTCTTTCTCGTCTGCTCTCTCGTCTCTCCTCTTCTCTCTCCTCTCTCTCTCTCTCTCTCTCTTCGTCTCTCTCTCGCTCTCTCTCTTCTCTCTTCTCTCTCTCTCTTCTCTCTCCTCTCTCTCTCTCTTGCTCTCGCTACCTCTCTCCAGTCTCTCTCTGTCTCTTCACCCTAATAATATATATGATGTATATATATATAATTATAATATATATAGTGTATATATAGAGTTATATATTATATATCATATATATATTAACTATATAAACTATAGTATATTATTATAATTAATATTAATTTATGATTAGGAATATATATATATATATAATATAGTAGGTTAGTATTATATTATATATATATATATAATAATATATATATATATATATCTTCTATATCTTGTTATAATATAATAGTATATATATATATATATATATTATTATATATATATATATATATATATATATATAGATATATATGAAGAGTAATTACTATGATATGTGGTTAACTACTTACTACGTTACTTCGATGCATAAATTTGTTAGTTAACTACTACAGCCTACTATAAGAAATTGGAGATCATGTCGTATTAGCGTGTGATTGAGGTGTTTATTCCATTCATCGATGCCATGAGTCGATTAAGCACAATTTTTATTTAATAAAAGTCAAAATAAAATTGTATTGTGGCAAAAGTCAAAATAAAATTGTACTGTAATAAAAGAGCTTAACACCTTTAAAAATATTTAAAAAAAAACAAATTTAAATCTATGTAACCTAACGTAGCCTAACAAAACCTTACTTAACGTAACCAAACTTATATTAGTATATAATCTTATTTCCCTTTCCTTATTTCAAGTAACAATTCAGAATTAAAATGCTGTAATAAGTTTATAACTATAGAGAAACAAAAAGTTCAAAACTTGTTTTCACTATGAAGCGCTGTTGGTAAATTTTGTTCG
>JABUQX010132042.1:7500-12500 GCA_015478945.1 Trachelipus rathkii
TAAAGGTAGTCATGAATGATCCTGTAAAAGAAATCGGAAGGAAAACAATTATTTTTAAAGTACGTGAAAGTGAAACTCTTCATGTAGTGAAATGAAGTTAGAGGTTAATTTGTAGGCTCTGTTTATAAAAATAACTTTTATTCATTGTGTAATGCAGTTAAATCAATAGCCAACAAATATTTTTATGCCAAATATAGATATGTCTTCCACCCGTTTTTCAAGCGTGAAGACTGCCAAATTCTTAAAAAGTTAGGTAATAATAAAAATCTCATTATCTGTGGCCCTGATAAAGGTAAGGCTGTGGTGATTATGAATAGATCCGATTACGTTCAAAAAATGAACACTGTTCTTTCTGATACCACTAAATTCAAAGAAGTTCCTTTTGAACTGGCAAAGCTTATCAACAAACTAGAAGACAAGCTGAACAGAAAGCTTAGAGATTTGAAAGCACGTAATCTCATGGATGACTCTACCTATAATGACGTTTTTGCTTCTGGATCTGCATTGGGTGTACTGTATGGTTCTCCTAAGGTGCACAAAGACAACTGTCCACTCAGACCGATCTTAGCTGCTTACAGGATGCACAACTTTAAGCTCTCTAAATATCTGTGTTCCCTATTAAAGCCCTACTCATCCAATAGATACTCATTGACTAATTCATATGATTTTGTTGAACAATTATACCAACAGTCTTCTCAAAACACTGTGATGGTGAGTCTGGATGTCGAATCCTTGTTTACCAACGTTCCTCTTGATGAAACTATCAACATTATTACTAACCTGACATGTGGGGATTCTGATCAGGCATTTGGCTATGACAGAACTTCATTTGCTGACCTACTTTCCTTGGCAGTGTCTGATTCTTACTTTATATTCAATAATAAAATATATCAACAGGTGGATGGTGTCGCGATGGGTTCCCCCCTAGGCCCCATCTTCGCAAATATCTTTCTCAATCATATGGAGGAAACTTTCATGAACAATAGAGCTATTGCAGCCCCTAAATTTTATAAACGTTACGTCGATGATATTTTTTGCACTTTTAATAACAACGAAGATGCCATTCAATTTTGTAATTATATCAACTCCATTCACCCTAATATTAAATTTTCTATAGAATTTGAGACAGCTGGTACTTTGCCCTTTCTGGATGTGCTGGTCAGGAGGAACACCGAGAAATTTTCAACTTCCGTCTATAGAAAAACAACTTTTACTCCTCAAGGTATGAATTTTTACAGTTTTACACCTTTAAAATACAAAAAGAATGCCGTTCTTACATTGATAAACAGAGCCTACAAATTAACCTCTAACTTCATTTCACTACATGAAGAGTTTCAGTTTCTATTCACGTACTTTAAAAATAATTGTTTTCCTTCCGATTTCTTTTACAGGATCATTCATGACTACCTTTATAATATCTATCAACCTAAACAGCTAACCCTTACTGTTTCAAAAAAGTCACTATTCTTCAAGTTTCCATATGTGGGGCCTGCTTCTGTCTCTTTGAGGAGAGATCTGGAGCAGACCCTGAACCGTTTCTTTCCTCACATCTGTTTTAATCTTGTTTTGTCTAACTCCCTTAGGATTGGTTCTCTTTCCCATTTCAAAGATCAGCTGCTGTATGTTCAGGATCTGGTGTAGTCTATAAATACACATGTCCTCGCTGTGAGCGAGGCACCTATATAGGTTCCACCATAAGACTGCTCAGATCTAGGGCATGCGAGCATATGGGCATTAGCCATAGGACCATGTGTCCTCTGTCGGTGAAGGAGGCCTCTCCTGTCAGGGAGCATTCTATGTCTTGTGCCACACCTCTGTTATTTCAACATTTCAAGATTTTAGCTTCCACCTCTCACTCTCCTTCTTTACTAATTCTTGAATCTTTATACATTAATAAACACAAACCTATACTAAACAATAACATAACTTCTACGCAATTATATATCACTTAAAAAAATTATTTACTTACTTATTTATTTACATATTTATTATTTTTTGTACACCTTCTAACCAAATATTTTCCACCAACCAACCAATCCTTCTTTGCTCCGCCTTCCGTAGTTGTCTTCTGGTTATTCTATTCTTCTATTTAGTTAGCTTCTAGTCTCCTGACCGGCCCAGACTAAGGTAAATATGTGCATTGTCTTTGATTTTAATTTCCTCTTAAGTTATTATTATTCATTTTATTATTATTATTATTAGTTATTATATTATTATTATATTATTATTATTTTATTATTTATTTATTATTATTATTATTAATTATTATTATTATTATTATTATTATTATTATTATTATTATTATTATTATTATTATTATTTCCTAGATTTACTATTATTATTATTATTATTATTATTATTATTATTATTATTATTATTATTATTATTATTTTTCCTAGATTTGTCATTATTATTATTTTTATTATTAAATTACTAACAATTTAAGATATGAATTTTAAAATTTTAGTTATTTTTAAATATTGTATTATTATTTTTAATATTATTATTATTAAATTATTTTAATAACTATTTTTTCTTATTTTATACTATTCTTTTATCTTAATAATTTTTTTCTATTTTTATTTTTATAATTATTGTTTTATTTATTACTATTATGTTTTTATATTTTATTATAAATTATTAATTTTTAATATTATTATTGGAATTTTATTTTTTTGGTGTTCTTTTATTATTATTATTATAATTTTTAATGTTATTGATTATTATTATTATTATTATATTTTTATTATTATGTTATTTTATTAATGTATATTATTATTATAATATTATTATTAAATTATTATTATTTATGCCAAATTTTAGTCCGTCCATTGTACTTATATTGTATAATTATTACTATTTTTATTTTAAAAATTTTTTTATTTATTTAGACCTGATGGATGGTCGCAGTTTGAGACGAACGTTGTCAGATTTAAGTAATATGTCAGATCTTTCTCGCCATATGCTTTTTCCTCTATATATAATAATATATATAAATATATATATATATATTATATTATATAATATATATTATATATATATATATATATATATAATATATATATATATATAATATATATAAATTATTATATATTATATATATATATTATTATATATATATATATATATATATATAAGTTATTTTATTATTATCATCATTCGTCAGCAACTCTTATTTTAATAGATAAGTAAGCCCACCGCTTATCACTGGTATTGTGGTTAGAACGTTGGTGAGATGGGGAATGACACTAAGAAAGTCCAAAAGGAATTGGTTAATTTTTCTGAAATATTAGTTGGTATTGGTAGCAGGTCTGAGAAGCTGATAACGTTTTATGCCGGCAACAACTCTGGCTTTATCTTCGGCACTGGCTCCGGCTCCGGCTCCGGCTCCGGCTCCGGCTCCGGCTCCGGCTCCGGCTTCGGCTACGGCTCCTACTAACATTCCCACACTGTATAACTACTGCTCCATAAAAAAAATATTTTTGTTAAAAATTCATTCGACTCCCGCTCCTTCTTAACTCCGAAAATTTTTAATTTCGGCAGCGGCTCTACGAATCCGACTCCCGGCTTTCGGCTCCGGCTCCTGCTCCGGCTCCGGTTCCTTAGCTCTAACCGCACGGCAGGTATGTGATGCCAAAAGGGTTGGTGGTAAAGGTGAAATTAAAGGTACAAAGTGATGCGCTGATTAATTTTAGAAAAGAAAAAGATAGAAATTTAAAGGAGGTCTTGCTAGGAAAAGAGTGGAACTCTCTCTCTCTCTCTCTCTCTCTCTCTCTCTCTCTCTCCTCTCATCTCCTCTCTCCTCTCTCTCTCTCTCTCATTCTTCTCTCTCTCTCTTCTCTCATCTCTCTCTCTCTCTCTCATCTTCTCTCTCTCTCTCTGTTATCTCTTCTCTCTTCTCTTCTCCTCTCTCTCTCTCTCCTCCTCTCTCTCCTCTCTCTCCTCTCTCTCACTCTCTCATCGTCTCTCTCTCCTCTCTTTATATATAATATATATATATATATAATATATATATATATAGGATATTATATATATATATATATATATATATATATATATATAATATATATATATATATATATATATATATATATATATAAATATATATATATGAAAAATCTCCATACTGGTTACGGAGATCAAATTTTGTTTAATCAAAATCCTCATTAAACAAATGATTTTCATTTGTTTTCGAAAACACCCTAATATATTATATATCAGTGCATGTATATATATATATATATAATATATATATATATATATATAATATAAAAATATATATATATACACTAAATATAATATATTATTATATATACATATATATATATATATATATATAAAGTTATGAGGTAAATGAACAGCTTGGAAGAGAGATGATTGGAGACTTACAAAGGAATAGGAAGCTTTTCAGGAGGGAAGGAAAGAAGGAGATGTTGAAGTATGTGATGAATGTCAAATGAGTTAGCGGGCTGGGGATGTGATTATTGAATCATTATTTTGTTTTATGTAAGATTAAGCTAGTGAGGGCTTAGATAGAGAGGAAAAAGGTAAGCAAGGAAGTGGAAAGAATTAAAAGTAAAAAGGTTAGTGAACAAGGTAACAAGGAAAAGTATTTAAGAGCGCTTTCAAATAAGTCAGGTTAATGTGAACAAGGTGAAACTGAACAAATCTAGGCACAAATGAAGGCGTCCTTAATTTGTGCCCAGATTAGTTCAAGAAAAGTATATGGATGTGCTAAAGCAGAAAGTAAGAATCTCAGCAGTGAATGGTGGAATGAAGAGGTGATGCAGGTGGTTAAAAGTAAAAAAGAGGCATGGTCCAATGTTCAAAAAGCAAATGATGAAGTGTCAAAAGAAAGATGTTTTTAATTATAACAGTAAGGAAAAAGGAAAAAGGAAGACTAAAAGTTGCATAGCTAGGAGAAAAAATGAATTAAATGAAGAGTTTACAAGAAGGGACTTACAAAGAAATAGGAAGCTTTTCAGGAAGGAAGCGCGAAA
>JABUQX010132043.1:7500-23859 GCA_015478945.1 Trachelipus rathkii
TATGATATACGAAGCTATGTTCATAATACTTCATCATACACGCGACGTTGTAGGTACATGAAGTAGGTAGATCGTGTGAGTAATTCACGCCAGTAACATTACGTGGTATAAACCTCTTACCGGCTCACCTATAATCAACGGATCGCACTCTATATGGAAGGTCTATCTGTTTACATTATTCAGTACGAGTATTGGGTCGCCTATAGTCATAAGTGCACAGTCATGATAGGTAGAGTGATACATGCTACCAGTCACCTGACATATAACTTCATATAGAGCATTTGGCTATATAGAGAGACCGGAAGTGACATGTATGCGATTAAAACTAGCATAGTCGATGACGTACGTAAATACTATATATATACTCTGACTAATTAGTAGCATGGAAGAGTTGAGGGCTGGAGTGGTATGATGCTGGTTGTAACGACACGAAAGTTATCAAGTATACTAGATAATCCAGCTATTATATATTATAAAAAAACTTACCTCCGTAGTTTTTTTATTTAGATGTTGTTCCGAGTAAACACATCGCTCAAAAGCGTAGAGCGACTAGATCCAGCGAAGCCTGATTGCTGTTTTATAGTAGATCTGAAGGGTGGTGAGAGCTGTAAAGAGATTCAGAGTTTTAAGTGAGATTAGGTAAGTCAGGCTACTGTTTTCTAATATGCGTTAGAAAGGCAAGGAATGTGGCATTAGTAACATCCAAGGCTAGCGACGGAAAAAGACGGGACTGGCCGTAGTTGACTGTAAAGATACCGTGCGCGGATAGCGGGCGCGCACGTATTGACGAAGGACGGGGGAGTGGGCGGAGGGTCATTGGAGAGGTGGTACACAGGAAAATCTACAATCGCACTGCTAATGCGCTAATAAAAGTACGTCGAGTATGCATCGTGCTATGTCTGCGGGCGTGAGTCTCGTGATAAGGCGGAGGCCAGGATGATGGTCTTGTCAGGTGGAGAGCCTACCGGGATTGAATACTGGAGACTTAGAGTAGCTCAGGGCGAACTGGCGATAAGAGATTGGACCTCTTAAAGCGTACCCTCTGTAGCCTGCACACCCCCACTCTATGGTCACCACACCACCGCCTCTGAATGATAAGTCTCCACTCTGTGGGTCATTAAGATCCATGTTCGTTTAGTTTAAAGTCTAATCCTCAATCAGCTTTTGAGCAACTTTTAGTCTCCGAGTGGAGAACGTATTTTATAAAACTCAACTATATTGTTCATAGTGCGTAGGGAAAATGTATTTACACATAAATTTGATCTGTTGTGTTTCTGCATTCACCGTCTTGTATTTGCTAGAGAAGTCGAAACGTCTGCATAATTTGATTAATAAATACTACATGAAAAATGTTCATAAACAGTGCTTTGTGAACAGATATTCTTAAGTTCGGGTCTCACCTGTGCTGCAGAATAAGGTACGAAAATTGTGGCAAAGTGTGTTCATCCTCGGTCGAACCGAACGTAAGTTGACTCGTGGTCGTGATCTGATCCTACATGTCATTATAATAGTGTTATAGCCGTGTAGTGAGCGCGTGCTCGAGACGTACAAGCCTTTGTCGAGTGTTGGCGTCTGAGTAGATGGTTAGTTATGAAGTAACTTATTTCGAGTATTGATCGCTTAGAGACTCGTAAAGAAAGAATCAGTGAAGATTGCATGAAGAATGATAGCCGGTGCGCCTGTTCAAAAAGGAGCAGAGAAGTTAAGAGCCCGATGTATCCGATATCGTCCTCTATATCACTGGGTTTTATGTGACCCAACCATTAGCCGCGCAGATGCAGTCAGCTTCGATGTAGGCGGATACGCCCGGTTCCATCATGACATGACGGTATTAAACGTGACTCACAACAAGCAAAGTAATGCGATGTGAGAAACGAAGACGTCTAGCTTAAAGAGCGCATCACCGCAGATTCTGCGCACTCTATATCGCGTGAAAGGTAGCGAATGGCGAGGGTCTCTGGGTCAAGAGTGTTCCTCAATGAATGATGCAATGCTAAATATCCCTGAGTAATCTTATTCAGAAGTAATAATGACACGTATGAAGAACTGACGTATATCGTAATTCACAAACAGTGGAGGATCAAGCACTTCGGGCTAGCTCTTTCGTGCGTCTACCGCGCTCGGGCTGCTGTCGATTCTCTCAACGTCCTCGCTCAGGCTATTCCACTACGCTACGACGCACGGTCCAGATCTGTACGCCCGCGCACCTCACGCTCGGTCCTCTTTCATTACACTCGACGTCTCAACGCCGAAGGCCGCGAGATCTGCAAAGCCCTATACACCTTTTCAATTAACGCGCCCGGATTCGCTGCACGATAGTGTTTCGACTGCTTACGTTTTTCGTGGTCAAGCCCTCATCTTGATCGAGTCTATGAACAAGCAGCGAGCCGCACACCTAGAGTATATCAGCACGAGTACGTTGGCAGTCCATACACATCAGTCTTGTAAAACCTGCCCGACTCCACACAGACTACTCATCGTCGTATAAGTATGATAGGAATAGTGAGAGAATAACGGTTATCATAAAGTACCGATCAATACGGAGGCTGCGAAGGGTAAATAAGATGCAGACAATTCGACCTAAATCCCGAGATCATAAATACACATATAATAGTTTAGTGAGTATAATGGTGAGTATGATACTGAGCGTCGCTTTGGACTCCCGGTATATATATACTAACGTAGGCAATATGAACACCATCACTAGTGAACGTATCGAACGCGTATCATATCAGCCTAAGGGTAGGTTAGTATTATTCAGTACGTTCAGGTTCCAGAGGTCGGAAAGAATTACTCATACGTAAAAATAATAGAAGAAAGATATGGACACTATCAAGGATTACCAAGTCCGCGAGTACATGCCACATCACGCGAAAAATCAGCGATTAGTGCTATAGCCCATCATGGTCAAAGAAATTAAGATATGCGTAGGCTTACAGATGCTGAGTAGTGTCGGCAGAAAGAGTATGTAGGACAGTATCAGCCCTAGCAGATCAGTCAACTACAGCGACCGCAGATCGCCTAGGTTCGGTTAGAGTAATAGTAGTGAGACTCATAGATCAAATCAATCAATTAGATGCCTATCGTGATCACATAATAGCCGTTCGAGTGATAAATGAAGAACACTAGATGAGTATATCATATAGAAGAACGTAAAGTGTGCGGAGACATAAGACGTTATAAGATCGTCGCTTCAACGCTTGTTCTTCGGCCAGTCGGTCCTACAAGTCTGTACTGATGTGATGTTCACGCCCTGAGGCAATTACACGCGCGCGTAGGAATTTCCTGTCGGACTCGGCGCGCTATATTTAAGCCGTAACGGAGGCGCGGATCTGCGAACATCATGGCGCACCGAGGGCAAACCGGGGCGTGTGAGGCCTCAACAAGCTATGATAGCAAACGCGGGCAGGCAGGGTGGTTGTGATGGACCAGTAGATAGCCTAAAAACCGAAATCGCCGGTCACATCTCATGGCGAGGATAGCTATTTGGAAGCGGCTAGAGCAGCACTGGATGGGTCTAGTTGCGCATAATACGGTGATGAATACGGTTAGCTTCCGGAGAGCGTGACATCACAGAGAAAGCGGAAGGAGTCTTAGGCGCGTCTCAGTTCCATTCACTCGACACGTCATGTTATTTCATCGAGCGTAACACTACGTCAGCCCAATAGGAGTACGACTGAGATGCGCGAAACGAAACCAAGCGACGGAAGCGCGAGGGTGCTGATGTCCTAAATTGGAGGAACCGAGTCTTTGTCTTTCCTCCTATCTTGTGCAGTCGTTCCAGTCAGCTGCATGAACCCTGCTAATCTCTTAACGGATTCGCGTATGCGTTCAACCTCTGTCAGTCAAGACCGGTATCATTCTTGCACGATATACTTTGCACAGACCATTCGTGCACGACGAGCGGGCGCGGCTCAGGCGCGTTCAAGATAGGATATTCAGATATTTAGTATACATACAGAGTCATAAATTATAACAGCTACAGGGATCTTACCTCACGTTCGAGTACCAATCTCTACAGCGTAAAAGTTATATTATTGAGAATTATTAAGCTGGTCGCTAATTATCTGACAATGACGGACTTGTAAGGGTTAGTGTATAGAATTGCGAACGGAATACATCCTCGCAGTATATAGTTCTGAACTTATTTAATAGTACATCTGTATAGACTTACTGCTCCAAAGTACATGGGTATAGTGAGATCGATGATATTTAGGTGCAGCAAAGTGTAATGCACCAGGAAAAGGAGAGATACGGCCGCGTGACGATCAGGAGCAGGAATAGCTATGTGTTGCTCATTAATGATGTAAGTGGTGAGAGGTTTGACGGTCTTCCGAACTCCCGCTAGTTGCAAGGTAAGGATATTATGGATATTATCAGAGTTTACAGTCTATTAAATGTGTATCGAATTCGTGATATGCTAAATGTCTCCGGTGTTCGCGGATCACACCTCCCTTACGTGTGACTATGGGAACATGAAGATAGAGGAGATGATGTGTGCAGGGACCTGGGGAACGCATGGGCTGATGTTTTAGGACTCATGTCAGGAAAGAATCACGGGGTCCTGACTTGTTGCAGCGTTGGTCATATCACTCGGTATCCATTGGCTTGTGACATTGCTTTGTGAACCCAATGACTATATCGGAAATTCATACTGCTGGAAGAGTGCGAGTGGTGCACTTTTATGAAGTGGATCATGAAGAGAGACACAGAAGCGTATAGCCAGTCAGTAGTCGACACTTATGAAGTTCGAGTATATTCAGGTGCAAGTTTATTAGGATATACTACTGTCAGTAAATTATGGGACGCTTTGTAAGTTTACGATTGCGGATCTTAGTTCAGTTCTTTGATATCTTATTATTTTCATGAATTTATACTGAATTTATGCATATCGAGGGTCACGATGGCGCCGACCTCCTGTCCTATACTCCACATTATGATATTCGCATCTTTGATCAGGAGCCCTCCTTAATACTGTGATGGTGCGCAGACTTCGAAAAAATCAGCATTCCTTGATTTTTTTCGTCCGGGCGGAATAAGGGATGCGTTGGGAGTGCGAAAGAATGCTGTGAGCTAGTACGACTGAGAGTAGCGTTCCTCGATACAGGCGGGCATAGCATGAGAGCGGCGGGCATTGGTGGTGAGAATTCAGACTCGGTCGAAGAGGCTTTTCTAAGCTAGAGAGAGGAGGAGGCCATTGGTGCGGAGCGGGAGAGGTGCAGTGGCGTAGGAATGACGGCCGGTTCGTTCTAGAGCGGGCAAGGCTGGGGATATCAGAGAATACTATCGATAGTGTTGGTGGCTGACGGCGCCACGGTACTGTCGAAAAGTCGGTTGATGCTTCTTGTTAGTCGCCGCGGAGCAGTGTAGTGACGGCAGGCCTCTGTCGACGTTAGCTCACGCGAGCGACTGCGAGGGTGAGAGGTGGTGCGACACCTTCAGTCGAATAGAATACAGATATCGACCACTGGCAGTCGGAGAAACGGCTAATTTCGAGAAGGTTAGATTTGTCACGCCAATCTAGGAACGCCGAGTGATATGGAAGGACAAATCCTTGCCAAGTAAGAGCTGTGGTCGGTAAGTCTGTATGTAAGACTCGGCAGAGTCGGCACCAGATCATGAGGTAGGTCTAGGCTGTGAAGAGCAATTATGCCATGGAGTAGAGCTGTCTCCCGCCTCTGGATATTTGTGCTCGCTCCTGAGGTGATAAAGTATCGTGATGCACCACTTAGGTGAGGAAAACCCGCCAGTGGTGCGGAAGCTGCGCCGAAGCGGTATCATAGAATAGCATCTCTCTACTAACCTACACACCAACTGTGTTCATGCTCGTAAAATAGATTAGTAGAAGCAGATCAGAACTGACTTCGTGGATTACTATTTCCGAGTTCTAATCTAGTACAACGTACGGAGTGTATTTGGCTAGTAGAGCATCATTATACTCATTCACAGCGTATCACAATTTTATAGATTACAGGAGACAGGATAAGTGTCATTGTTAGCTGATCGCGACCGACGTGAGCCGTATTCGCGGTCGATATCAGTATGCTCGGGGGAGGTGCGTTTAGAATATGAATGTACCGGTGTAATGGTACGCGTCAGTGGAATCTGACTTACATAAAGAGATAACGTTATACTCGTAATATGGAGGAGGCGGAGTTTACCGTATGATAATAAATCGTATTAGCAGTCAGTAGAATGGAGTGCGAGTAGTGCCGTAGATCGATAACAGTGAAACAGCCCTGATTTACGGAGTGATGTTGCGGTAGATAAACAAGCAGGGACGAGTAGGCATACAACGTTATGCTCATGATCTTTTTAAGTAAGTTGTGATATCTTATATTATCTAGGATACTATCACGATATAGGAGCGAGTCCGGCTTATCTACTAGGATAGAGCGCATCTTGTCCTAATAGGTGCTGAGTTAGACGTATACAGCTGAACCGCCGAAGAACTGTCAGCTCAAACGCTTTCCCCGCTGCGGCTCGTTACTACCGTTATCCTATACGCTCTCAGTTACGTTATATTAGGCTGCAACGGCACGATCAGATTTCTAAGTCATTCTATGGTCTTAATATATCTACAAAGAAGTGCAGTGTAGAAGCATTAGCACGTTCGTTGACTGCATGGTTAATAGTAACATAGTGAGTGTAAGTTAAGAGAGTAGTCTAGCAGCGAATGATGTACTAGTGGAGCGTCACATAGTGGCTGAATAGAAATAACCTATGACATTGTCCTGGTTTCGCGCTTATGGGTAGCTTAGATGCGGTTAGTGTGAACTTGTCTGATAGATCTTAGCCCGCAGAGTAGACGGGCATCTGCGATGACAACCTCAAGTCAACAGTACCTTTGCGTAAGAGTTACCAATAATCATCGGTAACCAGTGGAATAAAGTGGATCGAGGATCTTAGCATGTTAAAGTCCTATAGTACGTATCTGGTTTTAAGCATGTGAGCCCTCAAACCTTTAGCTACTGTTGAGCGCTGACGCTCCGGTCACCCGCAGACAAGGGACCACACAAGAGCGAGCGGCCGCGGAAGCCAGAGGCATCGCAAGTGTGGATTTGGCCCATGCCGTATGCCCACAGTAGCTATATTACTTATTTAATTCTACCGGATCGATCTTATCAAGTAAGAGGAGGTTATGAAAGGAGGATCCAGTACAAATAACTTCGTTTGAAGACAATGAATCTTGATTGAGAATGGAGTATGGGGGCCACCTGTTCACGAGATACGAGCTGAGGACGCTCTTGTTGCTTCGTCAGGAGCAGTAACGTAAGGATAGTTTGTCAAAAATATGAAAATAAAAAAAGTGAGTTGAAAGAATAGTGTTTAGATACCAGAAGAGGTGAAAGAAGCCTTTTACTTAACTAAACACCGCTACGAGAGTTCCGCCGTTAGACCTAAGCGGTATGTTAGACAAATGTCCACTGTGTGCTGATTACGTTTTCCAGGCGGTCTACGCCTACCCGCGGGCTGATGCCTGCAGACTGAACCGAGCGTAGTGTTACTGGTTCAGGTGGCCAAGTACCCCGGTTGGACGGTCTATCGAACGACGGAAAGCTGTACTCGCTCGATCAACTCTCCCCGACGCGGTGAAGCTAGTTGCCTCGTCTAGATACTAATCAAGTCGTTTAGGCACATGGTATGTAGTCTATTGATAGAGCTGTTTAGAAATGTATTAATTAAATAGGTCGGATAAGTGGAGGTCTGTTCAATTAATAGGTATGAGGGCAAACGCCCTGGGGGTGAGGGTTCCAAATCTGCAGCAGTTGCGTATATACTGATAATAGGCGTTATGCCAGACTGGCACGAGTCCGCAGATTTGGACCGATGCGCACACCGCGCGTGGAAGACTAAGCTGATTGAGCTTCCAGCAGGTACAGGAGAGTATGTGGGTCAGGGCCCGATTTCCTCGGGAACGATATGTTAAAAGCTTTAATAAGAATCTGAATGGTGTATTAATTTATTTTTTTTCTAGTAAGGAAATGATGATGTAGACTTTTAGAGGAATAAAAGAGTATACCCTAAATGTAATGATCTTATGATGCTGATCGTGCTTGTTGCTCAGGCACAGATAAAAGGTAGCGAATTTTTAGGTCGAAAAATTTCAAAGAAATGACTCATAGATACAAAGATAGCTAGGTATTAAGCACATTATTCCTTCGTGTTGACAGTAAAATATCATGCTTGATTAATGGCGATCAAAGCCTTGTTCAATCAAAGGATGATGCATCGTTACATGATTAAGCCAAGATGAGATTACATTTTTGTAAAGGAGTATATCTTGATGATTTCAATAACCACCCTCAGCTTATTCATGATGCGATGCGTACTCACGTACTACAAAGACTAATAACACCATAGTGCCCATCAAATAACTATAGTGATCTTAATGAGTTCAGAAACCTTAAAGCGCGTAAAATTAAAGACTGAAATCAGGAATAACGTGCATGACTAATGGACAGAATGTTCTAAGATCGGATTGAACCGGTAAAAAGTTAACTGAACGCGGGAGTGGTCTAGAGAAAATTTTTTCAGGTAAATTGTCATACGGGAATTTTCTATCTGTGGATAGAGGCTCTTATTGCTACCATGTTTTTTGGAGGAACATCTTACTACCCTGTTAAAGGAGGGATTTCTAAAACAAGAAAATAGAAAAACTGTTCGATTCTGAAGAAGTAATCGTGCTGTATAAACTGCTGTTCGTTCATGAGGATGTTTAATTGATTGAATGCGTCGCGCCGTGGAGGGAGGTTGGTTAAAATAGGAAAAATATTAAGTTCAAAAGGAAAGGGGAAAAATAGACAGAATATCTGGTGAAATTGGTAGGATATCCTGACAAGTTTAATTCATATATAAAAGCTAGTAAAATCAAGAAACATTAATCAGTATTCATTGTAATCATGGAGAGTGTGGATCATTTCTATTTAACTCTACCGTCTTCCGCATCTATGCATTTACATCTTAATAATGAAGTCTCGGATTTCACAACAGAGTTAATGAATCCTATTCAGGTTGAAAGAGGACTGAATAAAGTTGGGTTATGCGAGAGGATATTAGATACCAATATTGAGAATCTACAGCAAAAACGTCACTGGATAATGGTTATAGAAATGCAGATTGTGCTAAAAGTACAATTAAATAAAAAATAAAACATAAGTGAACTAAAAAATCCGATGTATATAAATAAAGCGTATTTCTATGAGAAATTCGTTCTAATCCGGGAATATTACAGATCAGTCGCCGATATTTATAGTTATTTAAACACTCAGTTTGCCATGAGCAAGATATGTAAGGATTTAATATTCATCACTAATAACCCCATAGGACAAGACAGGGTTTTAATCACTTTAAGATCGACAACAGGCGTAAACTTGAAAGACCATGACGTGTTTATCATTTAGCGATCGGAGAGGTTTAGGAGATGTGTGTGTGTATGAGCGGGATGAAGTAATAGATCATACTAACAACATTGCAGCTGTACTAAATTGACACAATGAAAACAATGAGGCACATGCAATGCAATATAATATTCTTAATGAAACAGCCATCTCGCTCAATTATGTATGCATACCTTCAGAGATGTTACAAGATCAGGGAATGGCTCACATTTACACCAATATAGCTGATCATCAATATGTGGGGAGCACTAAAGCACTAAAGCCCTTAAAGGGTAAAGTTATAACTTTTCCTAATGTTCATTACTTATCTCTGAATCGTTCACCTTTTGGCTCTGTACGAGTGCATATAAGAGACGTAGAGGGAAGGGCTTACCCATTCACTGACGGAACATTATTGTGTAAAGTTCATATCCGAAAGAATCAGCCACATTAACAAACACATGATAGAATATTTTTTTTATCACAGTTGAACATCTCACCTATGCGATGTTAGAAAACCTTCAAGAAAAATGGGGAAGTGTAAGAATATATATAAGTGATCGAATTACTTATATTTATTCATTCACTAACCCATAGCACCAGCGAGTCCTTGAAAAGACGGATAGCTGATGTATCTGATGAGATGCTGGATGATGTTAAACACAAAATAAGGCGAAACATGACAGGTCAAGGTAAAGGTCGTAAGAAAATGTGTGTAAAGAATAAGCACGTGAAAACTGTGAAGTCCTTCGTTGATGAGAACGTAAACTGTTCTTGAATAACCTAGATGGCTGGGAAATGCACGGTTGGATACTACGCCACAAAATAGGCATGGGCCAGATATAGTCCATTGGACTCGAGAAGATCACTTATATACGGTAAGCGGGTACGGCTGAAAGAAATGACAGAAATGTGTAAGGCTCATAAAGGAAATTGCATTAACTCGTTCCCGTGAAGCACGGGGCGTCCAAGAACGGAACGCAACCTAGCATCGTAAGAAAAAACTGGTATTCCGATGTACAGAGTTACCTATAAGCCGTGCCCAGTATTCGTAAATTACTCTACTGAACTAACTTTTAAGGTAGTAAATGTATGCATCAACCGATCACTATAGACATGTATATAGAGGCTTCGGCGAATATAGGGCGTTAAACAATAGCAGTCAATGGATATGGAGGCGGTTACAGGCACGCCTGTCGGAAAATTAAGGCAAATTGAGACTCTATTCATTAAACGATCAGCGCTCAGGCACTGGGATATTAACATAAGCAATAAGAATAGAAGTCAGGCGGTGTTATGCAGGTGGCAAAGGCTTTCCTTTCACTCCTGTCGTCCGCAGACTGTTGTATAGTGATGAGAAACAGGACCACCTGTGTGGAACGTTGGGATCTCCTTTCTACAATGAAGTCCTAAGTAACATGCTCCCCTCTGACAGATTAGTTGGTAAGTGAGACCAATTTCATCAGTATTAACCCCATTCAATCAATTACCAACACTGATGTACCTCTCGAGTTCACCATCCACGGGACTTCAGATCAGTATCTAGATCCATCCAATGTGTTTTTATATAATTTAAAAAACGAAATTGACGAAACCTGATGGTACAGACTTTCCTTAATCCGACGATACACCAATGTATCACGGAGTTTCAAATTTTCTGTAGTAACAGTGTCTGATATAAAACCAGAAATTGGAATTTGAAAGGGAAGAGGCAATTGATTCGTTCGCTGGATACGATTATAGAACATTACTCGGTAGGACGCCCGTACAGCAGCAAATGTAGTCCCTTACCGAAAAAGTTAGTAACAGTAGGAACACTGTTAGCGTTTAGAATTATTCAGGCTCTCGGGTAAGTGAGATGCTAAACAATCCCAATCTCCAACTCCTACGCGGTTTTAAAGGTCTTACAAGAAAGATAATGTTAACATATTCGAGTTCGCACGATCTGACACAAAGCTAGCCACTATAAAAGGTATATCAGACCGTTTTGCTGAGTAGAAGCCAGTTAACGATATGTTTAGCGGACGTTTAAGTGTAAGATATAATACTTCAGCGTAATGAATATATCGTGGCCGATCTCATCAATTCGAAATGAACTTATTTTTGATTCCCAGAGCATGCAGATACTATGTATATTACTCAGCAGTAACAGCACAAGCTGTATAGGTTAGCCGATTCGATTAAACCCAGCGATTGAGATTGATAAATAGCGTATGGTGTATGTGCGTTTCTAAACTGCTCCTTAAAAATAAAACGACAGCCGTGTTCCAACCGCTGGAGGATATCAATACGCTCACGACTGTATTGTCCAAAGAAGTGTCCACATGCTGATGTAAAACGCGCTGTTTAAAGAGTTGCTAGAAATTTCCGTATCTCCGTAATTGATTAGAGAAAAAGTGAAAATTAGTTAGAACGGCCAGAACATGAGTCTTGAAAGTACGACCACTAAACTCACGACAGAGAGGCGTCTCTCTATGTTAAGCAAACCGCTGGGAGCGCAAATAGTGCAAAGTAATCACATCAAAGAGACGTTGAAACAAAGTTTATTTTAAAGTATTTAGACAGGTGATTATCGAGTATAAGGGACGCAATAGTCACTAACCAGATGTGACTGAACGGTTATGATTGGTTGAACCTCAGGAAGGATAAATAATAGATCATCTGAGAGCGAGATAATGGCTTGAAATCCCATAGCTAATGGAAAAAAGCGGGGTATGGCTAGGTGCGCATTCATGACGCCTGGCCCATTATTAAACGAAGGCTCACGCCTAATATTCACACCTTGCTGTAGAAGGTACATAGAATAGGTATCCAATATACTATCAGTATCAAAAGTCGATGATGGACGGAGAGCAAACCTATGGTGATTCGATCAGTGTGACTTATGAAATGAGGCCTAATAGCCAGAGGGGCGCGGGAGTGGACGTTAAAGCACGATCGTCTGCCACTACTTCTGCATCCTCCACCAGTCACCACACGAGAGGTTTTAAATCCAGGTATGAAAGGCGGACGACCATGCGGGAATATAGAGACGGATGAGCGAATACACCAATCTCAATCTTCACGATCTTTTTACGCATTTAATAGCTCTAATTAGAGCTGGTGTTTCATGCAACGACAGGTATGGCCGGATAGATCTCCGAGAGCATAATGCCAAAAAGCATAATCATCTTATTATGCTTACATCAAATCACAGCTTACCTTCAGAGGCTTGTATATGCAGGTCATTTAAAAACATATTAGAAAGGGAACATTAGGGTTAAGTCTCTCCTTCGGTTGTGAAGTCTTGCTCCAAATGATCTTAAATCACTCCCTTGCGTGATTCGAAGATTGACTGGCAGATGGTTCGGAGAGTACGTAATGTGTGCTGGAACATCCTCAGCTCATTGATATTGATAGAGTGTGTTCGAAGATTGTGAGAAAATACATGAGAACGATGAATGAAAGAAAGAAATAAAAAACCTGTTTTTAAAATGAACCACGATTTATGAGTCTTCACCATTATGAAAAATGAGGATCTGTGAAGTTGAAAGAAAGGAAACTGGTTTTGTAATTTCAACACATTCACTTCGTAGCAAATTACAGCTGGATGCATTGGGGAGTTTCAGTCTATAAGGAAAATGGTATGCTGTTTTAACACTGCTTGATTCTTTGGTTGGAATTTAAAAATTTTATAATTGATGTAATACCTTCTACATTTTGCGACTTTTAAAATATAATTTTTGTTTATATAAAAAAACTACTGTCTCACCCTGTTCAACGATGTGACCATCATAGTTCCCATTTTATTTGCGGACGTTGACAATTTGTATTTATTTGCATTACTATGTTTTTTAAATCAGTCGGTATTTGAGTGTTAAAAATTTGTATATCAATGGCTATATAGTATGTTCTTAATTATGTAATTAAATGCCTTAAAAATAATATATAACTTACTATATATATATAGTAACTAGTAGCTCATAATATATATGCTATATATATATAGTAATATATATGGACATATATATAGATATATATTATATATATGTGCTTTTTATGGATCCATGATATATGTACTATATATAATAACTATAGTAGTAGATATATAGTAATAATTATACTATAGTTATTGTGTTTATACCATATAATATCATATATAAACTACCTAGCTTATACCTAGGTATTGATATTATCTATACTATATATATACGAATAGTAGGGTTATTACTATAGTAGCGCTTCATTTATTAATAAACTAAATAAATATATATATATATATTATATATATATATATATATAATTGTTATGTGTATAGAACTGAAAAGATAAAGTTTCAGGAAAATTTATGCTGTATATACATCAGATGTTTATGACGTCACGAATTTTACGGTGATTGGATACAAGTCCGTGAATATGATATTTAGTTGTACACCAGCCCTCATTTGTTTTCTTTTTCTTCTTCTTCTTCTTCTTCTTCTTCTTCTTTCTTCTTTCTTCTTCTTCTTCTTCTTCTTCTTTTCTTCTTCTTCTTCTTCTTCTTCTTCTTCTTCTTCTTCTTCATCTTAGGTAGTTGTAGTTCAAGTTCTCTTGGAGACTCTCTTGTAGAATAATAAAACTTCGTTTTTGATTGGAATAGAATATTTTTATGGAAAACAACTTTTATTTTATACAGAAACCTCGTTAACCTAAAGCTATGCTCTAATAGCAATTTTTCAGCTTTGTTATTAAAAAAATTCATGCGTATATGCAATTTTTTAGTTTAAAACCAATTTTATATTTTTCCCAAGCGAGGGGGAGAAGGGGGGAATTAAGGAGAGAAAATAGTAGATTACAATTTTCATCAAAATACAAGCTATTTACAAAATATAATACAAAATAATATAAAATATCATAGTATATTAGAATTTACATTATTTAGAATATATTACAGTTAAATACAAATAAAGAGCTTAAAAGCAAACTGCATTTCTGTTCCGGCAATGATAAAAAAAAGGTAAGGTAGAAATACATATGATTTTTACAGAAAACCTATTTTTGGCAACTTTCCTATTTAATAATCATTTTAAAGCAAGTATAATACAAAATAACTAATAGTTTTATATAAAAAGAAATTATAAAACATCTTAAATCATAAAACTCTTAGATAATAACATAATAACATAAAAAAAAACAAGATAATGCAAGCGTAAAATGTATTTAATATTCTAATAATTGGATAGAAGTGATCTTGGTAAATCTCTAATTGTTTTCTTTAAATACTCGCGTTTATATAGAAAATATATTTTTATCGTAACCATTCAAAACACTTTTTCTCTAACCAAGAAAACCATAATAAATGTATTATTTATATATATATATATTATATATATATATATATAGTATATATTTATATATATATATCTATTATATAATAGTATATAAATTATATAAATATATATATATATATACATATATAATATATATATATATATATATATACTATATATTATATATGTATAATATATTAAATATATATATATATTATATATATATAGTTATATATTATATATATATAATATACTATATATATATTGTATATATATATTAAATATATATATTAGTATATATATATATATATATATTATATTATATATAGTATATATATATGATATATTATATGTAGTATATAATATATATAGTAACTATAATATATATATTATAATATGTTATATTCAATTCTACGCTGATGCATTATGTCGACTTTGAAATTCTCAATGTAATACTAAGGCATTACTAAATAATATATATATATATATATAATATATATATAATATATATATATATATATATATAGTATTATCATATGTCTATGTCCTATATACAAATACTATATCAAATATGGCTTTGTCACTAAAGGATAAAGGAAGGACACCACTATCTTATAAACAACGTACAAAGCTGTGCTAGATCTTTGACATTCTACCAATATATATATATATAATATATATATATATATTACTAGTATACTATATATATATAATATACGCGTTATATAATATATTATAATAAACACCGTATATTTTATATCTATAGTATATATATAATATATAATATATATAAGTATATATAATATATATATATATATATATAATATATCGTATCATCTAGTATATCCTATACATTAACATAACTGTTACAAACTAATTATTATATATATATATATGTTAATAATATAGTATATATAATATATATAATCTATATAATAATATTATCTACTATATATATAATAATATAACTATGGACAAAGTTAACTTAACGCTACGCGGAACGGAAGGTCAGATCCAAAAAAAATTTCACAGGTAAGAAGGGGTGAAAAGAATTTTTTTTCCTATTTTTTTTTATTTCTATGTTCTAGGGGTCAAATGAGGCTAGGTTAGATTAGGTTAGGTTAGGTTAGGTTAGGTTATGACAGGTCAGGTCAGGTCAGGTCAGGTCAGGTCAGGTCAGGTCAGGTCAGGTCAGGTCAGGTTACCCCTGGAAAAAAATTTAATTTCATCCCTAGAACGTCTATACTTGTTTACTAACTTTAAAACACTATTTATGGACACATCTGATAAAAAAATAATATAATATTTGAAAAACAAATACATATCTTATTTTTATTTCATTTTCATAACGTATATAAAAAGGTTTAGTTGCCAATATAATATCCTTTTCTAAAAGATTGAAAAGAGAATATTGAGGGAATTTAATGCGGATGGTGAAATTTGGGGGAAGGGGGCAGATCCAAAGGTGAAAGACACTTGACTCCGCCCATTTTGACCGTATCCCGCACGCAGTCAGAAAGTAGTTCGGTAGATGATACACTAAAAAAGATTTAATTACTTTTCCAAAATGTTAGCTTCATCTTTAAAAATAGTTATTTTTATTTGGACTTTCGTTTGATATACACTACATTTATTAATTTACCCTATTAGCGTGTAGCCGTTAAGTAACTTTAAATATATATATATATATA
>JABUQX010132044.1:0-25000 GCA_015478945.1 Trachelipus rathkii
ATATATATATATATAGCAGTAGTTATATATATATATATAAGAAAGATATATATATATATATATATATATATATATATATATATATATATATATATATATATATATATATAGTTATGAGTAGTATATATATGTATAGACATATATATATATATATATATATATATATATATATATATATGTAAGGGGGTGTGAATATCCCCCTTTCTTTCTTCTTTTTTTATTGTTTGTTTGTTTTAAGTGTTTTGAAGAGGAGTATTATTTTTATGGATATTATAGTTATTCTTCCTCCCTTGCTCATACTATTTGTTTCATTTATGGAAATCATTAAATTAATAAGTTGTTATTACTAATATATAAATCTATATTCCAGCCTTAGTTTCTTAGTTTGTTATAGCTCCTGATATTCATGATTAATGATAAACTTATGTTTCATTTATAATATGATGATGATTTATAATATGATGATGATAAAAATGATTGTGTCCTAATCCCACGTAATTGTTGATATTGGACACCATTACCAATCCTATTGAGCTCCCATGCTCCTGTTGTTTACCGACGATTCCTGTATAATTATACAAGGACTCCTCAGGTTAGTGATTAAACCTAATTAAATTTAAGTTCATAATAAATGCATGGCTGGCTAAATACTTTATATTATATATAAATGCTTGAATGCTTTTAAGACTTAAAGATTATAAGCAAATAAAATTAACCACTATTCCAGTTGCTCCCGCGGCTGTACTTTTGATCCCTCAGCTCCTCATCCGTTGTTACCCATCGTATAAAAAGAACCCCTCCCAGTACGGCTTACCAGACCAGGGTATGTATTACCTAAAATAAAAGATAAAAATTACTATTAAGTTTATAACTTATAATGAATAAAATAATTAATTAAATATAATAAAAATGAGAAACTGGTGAACTCATAACTCACTCTGTGTTTATGTTTTCCCCAGGGTTCTATTTTGCAGTCATATCCTAGGGTTTCATTTGGAAGAAAGCTCCTGTATTTCTATCTGCCAATGCTGATCTTTTGATAAGCTTGTGAAAAAGCTTCTTAACCATAATTTCTCTGTGAGGACTTTGTTACCCCAAAAAGCTGGATTTATTCTGAAAATTACCCGATACTTCCCATCCCGCGGTATCAATATTTATTTAATGGCCAAAGAGGATATAAAAGTTAAGTGAAGGAACTTGTGACAATACTTCTATAATTTTATAATTACACCCCAACTTCTATTATAAATCTTGTTTAAGTGTACCGAAAATATAAAAACATTGAACTTATTTTAAAAGCTTATTATTAAAATACTTCAAAATACTTACTTAGGAATTAAATTAAATGAATTGTTTCTACTGTTCATAAAATATTGTAAATAATTATTATTATATTCCCTCTTTATTACTCTCGAACCACAATAGTAATTGCTACTCAATATAGCTGTATGATTGATATGGTTAATATTAACCGAATAAAAGCCTCGTATTAGGCAAGCGTGTTTGTGAAGATCCTTATTTGTAGTTAAGTTTATATTATAAAAGTATATATTGGATCTATGAATGTAGATAAGTTTTGAATTAGTTTATTAAAAATATAACCAAAAAGGGTGTCATTAAAAACCCTCTTAAAATTCTTTAAATTAATAAATAGTATAAAATCTAAAAGAACCAAATCACCCCCGTATAATCTGCTGCACCTGTGCAATACGGTGAAAGAGTTACAGGGTCCTGCGACAGATTGACCCTCCTTAGCACAAAAGTCTATATTCTCTCTGCAGTGTGAAGGGAAATTGGAAAGGAAAGAGACTATCTTCTCTACACATCTCTTACATCCTTATCAGGTAAATAAATAAGAGATACTTAATAATAATTTCCCATTTAATTTTCATAGGTTAGGATTAATCTTTAATATATTATATTCGATATTAGTTTCTATTATATAAATATATATAATAATATATATATTAAGGGAAGTAACATTCCGTAGTATAAGGGTCATCCGTATTTCTAGATTCTACAAATATTGGTGATCCTGGAATTACTCTCCCTTACATAGCCTCATTAAATGGCGCCCGAACAGGGACTCTGTTCTTGTTCGCCGCGTTGCATTTTTTGAGTGCATAGGTTGTGACTTGGTTCACATTTTCGTCTCTTGGATTTTCTGCAATCCCATGGTTTCGGTATAAATGTTAAACTCCTGGTAGTAGTTCGAGAGAAAATAATTAAATATTGTCCCTTGTTTCCCTTAATATTTAACTAAAGTAATTGGCTGATACTACATAACGTGACACTGCTGATCCAAAAGGACATATCAAACCTTATAAATTAATCAAAAAAATGCAACATCACGAAGCGCATATGTATGCTTCCCCATTCGTTGATCATACCCGTAATAGATATTCGCCTAAGAGACATAGGGGAATAAA
The DNA here is from genome assembly GCA_015478945.1 of Trachelipus rathkii. Lineage (NCBI taxonomy): Eukaryota > Metazoa > Arthropoda > Malacostraca > Isopoda > Trachelipodidae > Trachelipus > Trachelipus rathkii. The sequence goes on from JABUQX010132044.1 coordinate 2,430, forward strand.
GCTGTTACAACGACATGAGGTCATAAGCCCAGTAAAGAGATTATTAAATCCCCCTAAATCTCCTAATTTTTCAAAAATCCCTAGATATTATAATGATTCTTTGTATACAAATCAGAACACACAGTGTACTGATCAAGCTACTATAAAAGTTCAGTATCAATTAAAGTTAATAAATGACATAACTAGTCTTTTGAATATTCTAGCTGAAAGCTTGAAAGAAACCCCAATTGGTAATAATGATTCTGAATATCCTTCCCGTAATAAGTTGAACCAGAATTGTAGGACTTACTATTCCTTTAGAGACCAATGTACCTCTTCTCCTAAAACAGATAATAGTAAATACTATTATGGGAAGAAATTTAATGAATGGAAAAATTTACAGTCGTTGAATGCTAGTTCAACCTTTGGTTGTGAAAGGTCTGATTTTGTAAATGTCCCACTAAGTATGAACGTTGATTGTTATGACACAGTATGTGACTATTGCAACAAGGTGGGCCATAGTATAAATGAATGCTACAAATACCTTGGTATTTGTAGTTATTGTAAGCAAGAAGGTCATAAAATAGCTGCATGTAGAGTACGTCCGACTACTTTGTTTTCTTCTCAGAAATGTCATAACTCTGGCTCTAGTAAGGATACTTATGTTTCCAGTAATAGTTCACGTTCACTTCCTGCCCATTCTCCTCGTAAACGTCTGGGTATTGTTGAAAAACCTTGTCGACCTGAACTTTCGGTCAAACCTCTGTCTCCCATGGTGATACCTAAATCGATGGAGAATATCAAACAGTCTACCCCTATGGAGATAAATGACTCTGTTGAAAAGATTACCCAATTTACCTCACCAAAAGTGAAAAACTTGGAAAAACCGATATTAAACGAATGGTCAGTTTCTAATGCTTCCAGTATAAATGAATTGAATAGTAGCACGAAAAGTCTGTGTTTATTGAATGTTATTAATCATAGTGTACAAAGTACAAATAAATCAGTTGATAGTCATGAAAGCCATTGTGTTTTAAACGCTTCTGATTCCATTGTAAAAGGCTTAAATGAATTACTTACTAGTGATGAAAGCCAGTCTTTAGATGTTCCTGATTCTAACGCTTGTAGTATGAAAGAAGTTGTTCATAGTAAGGAAAGTGACTATCTTCCTGTTAATAATATTCCCGAAGCGCAAAGTAAGAGTAAAACAAGTGCTGATGATGAAAATCAGTACCCTTTGAATGAAGATTCTCGGCTGAATAAATATTTGACAAAAACTTCTTGTCCCCCACCTGTTGAGAATACTTCTTTAGAATATAAATTTCCTTCATTCCCTTTGCTAAAAGTTGGAAATAAATCTTCCTTGAAAAATTCAGTAAATAACCCTTGGTACAATGTAAATGATAAACCTATCTCAAATTCAGCCCCAGTACCGATACTTGAATCAAGATTGCGTGTAGTGCAAATTGATTGTGATAAAGGAAAACCGGGTTCTTTGATAGTTCCCGTCACTGTTAATCCAAATAGTCCCAATTATTATAGTTGTTTTGTTGACAGTGGAACTGGAGTTAGCTTAATAAGTAAAGAATTTGTTTCCAGGTGTATTAAAGATGCAAAATTGTTACCGTCCATTGACTTAGGAATCAAAGAAATCACGGGATTACATCGTAATCAAACAATACCCATTGATCATTATATAAAAATGAAATTATTTTTCCCTAAAACTAATTTTGTCAGCAAACCAATTGTTTTTATTTTATTACCATCAGAATTCCTGCCTGAATTAATTGTCTTAGGAGCTGTTGCCCTGAGAGAAAATGGAATAATGCCTTACATGTCTACTATGAAGTTAGTACGTAGAATAGGTTCCAAAATAGAACCAATCTCTGTAGACCTAAAGACCTTAACCTCCCCATATTCTCGATATTGGGATCTAACTTCCCTTACATGGTGTTCTTCTTAATATTGAAGGGGAATTCTGTGATTATATCATATCTTATATAATTGAAAAGAAAAAAAAAATGCCGCTAAAATATCTTTGGCATATCTCTTACTCAATTCCGTTTCTATCTCGTTTCCTGCCTCTTCTACCATCTTCTGGGTTTGGGAATCCGGAGGGAAGGGGGGACTTGGGATTTATTAAATCAAAAATATGAATAAAAACAAATGCATTATTATTGACTAAAGAAATAATTCTTTTATATAGGCCCTATATAAATAAGTCGTCCACACTTTGGATAACTTATTCTTAGATAGGTACTGCAGAGTTTAGTATCATTAATAGCCATATTTTAAATTATTGCCCTTTAATATATTATCCTCTCAATTTATGATTTTATTTACTAATATATTCTTGCTTCATAGTTATTTTATTCCGGATGCAGATTTATTTTATATAGCGTCGGGCGGGGTGACCGGGCCCGCCTCTTTAGGAGGGGTGATTCGGTCCACTCTAAATAAAAAAAAAAAAAAAAAAAAAATTTTTTTGCTCATTTTATAGCCACGCGGGTAATACTAAAAAGGTTTATTTAGATCATATTTAATTCTAAAAAGTTTTTATATTTTTAAAAAATGTTAGAAATTAGGGTACAAAATTTCCTTCAATAGAACTTCACTTTTGAAAAATGTGAGTTTTTTTAACTTCGTTATAAAATGAAAAATTGTGGATCGATTTTAATTATTTTTTCAGTGGATACACTCGAGTATGTTAGCTTTAAACTGGCAAAGTAAATTTTTGATCCAAGCAGTATTAGTGGCAAAAAAACGGGGCCTAACTTGGTCCGATTCACCCCGCCGTAAAAATTGATGGAGGGGTGGCTCGGACCACCATTGTTTTTCGTATTTTACGTATTATTATTGACATTTTTATTACGTATAATTAATTTAAATGTAATAAAAAGTTACTTATATTAAGTGAAAATTTTTTAAAAAAATGAAATTTTAATAAAAAAAACGAATTCAAAAAAGTGTCAATTTTTGAGCGGAGAGGGGTGAATCGGACCACCTCATTTTTATTCTTATTTTTATTTATCATTATTGACATTTTTATTACTTATTACGAATTTTAATATGATAAATAATTATTATATTAAGTAAAAATTAAAATATAAAATTGAAATTATACGTAAAAGACGAATTTAAACAGATGGTCCGAGTCACCCCTCAATGGTGGTCCGCTTCACCCCTCCACGGTCAGGCTGACTCGGCGTTATTCAAACTTTAATAAAACTTTTATTATTAGAATTACATTATTATTTTTTATTTGGTTAAGCACGTCTAGACGGAGTTTTAAAAAAAAAAAAAAAAAAAAATTTCCAAAAAGTGCATTAGGGGAGAGTCGGGAGACCAAGTTATACCTAAAGTGGTCCGCGTCACCCCGCCCGACGCTATGTTGTAAACATGAACTAATGCAGATAATGTTTTTCAGCTGCGCAAATGGTTTGTTAGCCCTGTACCTCTTTCACACCAAAAAAATATAGTGCAGTTTTGATTAATCTCTGAGTTACTTAAGTGATTTCGGATTTAAAACAAAAAGTTAACTCAGTTGGATATAATAAAAGTGAAATTGCAAACGATTTGTAGAACCAATAGTGGAAATACTTTGAAAATTTTTGTGTGTGAAATAGAGCTATATCTGTATATCTGTAAATCTGCCATACTAATACAAGTTAAATTTTGTAAATATAAATTATCGCTACTAACCCTTTTATTATTACCTGCACCCATTATCGTGCTGGTTCCCACATTTTCTATATACAGCAAATATTGTGCTAATCACTAGATCCATGACAAACCCATGGATACTTCGTAGAAATTATTCGGTTCGAGAACCCTTATGAACCTCTCACTATTTCGGAACTCTACCCCTGTTCGTTGTTAAAATTTTAGCATCCATGGAAAACACTTAAAATAATCCAGGGTGGGAAGTTTAGATTTAGTGGGGGGGGATGTAAGGGGGTGTGAATATCCCCCTTTCTTTCTTCTTTTTTTTATTTTGTTTGCTAAGTGTTTTGAAGAGGAGTATTATTTTTATGGATATTATAGTTATTCTTCCTCCCTTGCTCATACTATTTGTTTCATTTATGGAAATCATTAAATTAATAAGTTGTTATTACTAATATATAAATCTATATTCCAGCCTTAGTTTCTTAGTTTGTTATAGCTCCTGATATTCATGATTAATGATAAACTTATGTTTCATTTATAATATGATGATGATTTATAATATGATGATGATAAAAATGATTGTGTCCTAATCCCACGTAATTGTTGATATTGGACACCATTACCAATCCTATTGAGCTCCCATGCTCCTGTTGTTTACCGACGATTCCTGTATAATTATACAAGGACTCCTCAGGTTAGTGATTAAACCTAATTAAATTTAAGTTCATAATAAATGCATGGCTGGCTAAATACTTTATATTATATATAAATGCTTGAATGCTTTTAAGACTTAAAGATTATAAGCAAATAAAATTAACCACTATTCCAGTTGCTCCCGCGGCTGTACTTTTGATCCCTCAGCTCCTCATCCGTTGTTACCCATCGTATAAAAAGAACCCCCCCCCGGACGGGTCACCAAAAGAGGGTATGTATTACCTAAAATAAAAGATAAAAATTACTATTAAGTTTATAACTTATAATGAATAAAATAATTAATTAAATATAATAAAAATGAGAAACTGGTGAACTCATAACTCACTCTGTGTTTATGTTTTCCCCAGGGTTCTATTTTGCAGTCATATCCTAGGGTTTCATTTGGAAGAAAGCTCCTGTATTTCTATCTGCCAATGCTGATCTTTTGATAAGCTTGTGAAAAAGCTTCTTAACCATAATTTCTCTGTGAGGACTTTGTTACCCCAAAAAGCTGGATTTATTCTGAAAATTACCCGATACTTCCCATCCCGCGGTATCAATATTTATTTAATGGCCAAAGAGGATATAAAAGTTAAGTGAAGGAACTTGTGACAATACTTCTATAATTTTATAATTACACCCCAACTTCTATTATAAATCTTGTTTAAGTGTACCGAAAATATAAAAACATTGAACTTATTTTAAAAGCTTATTATTAAAATACTTCAAAATACTTACTTAGGAATTAAATTAAATGAATTGTTTCTACTGTTCATAAAATATTGTAAATAATTATTATTATATTCCCTCTTTATTACTCTCGAACCACAATAGTAATTGCTACTCAATATAGCTGTATGATTGATATGGTTAATATTAACCGAATAAAAGCCTCGTATTAGGCAAGCGTGCTTGTGAAGATCCTTATTTGTAGTTAAGTTTATATTATAAAAGTATATATTGGATCTATGAATGTAGATAAGTTTTGAATTAGTTTATTAAAAATATAACCAAAAAGGGTGTCATTAAAAACCCTCTTAAAATTCTTTAAATTAATAAATAGTATAAAATCTAAAAGAACCAAATCACCCCCGTATAATCTGCTGCACCTGTGCAATACGGTGAAAGAGTTACAGGGTCCTGCGACAGATTGACCCTCCTTAGCACAAAAGTCTATATTCTCTCTGCAGTGTGAAGGGAAAGTGAAGAAATATCTTCTCTACACATCTCTTACATCCTTATCAGGTAAATAAATAAGAGATACTTAATAATAATTTCCCATTTAATTTTCATAGGTTAGGATTAATCTTTAATATATTATATTCGATATTAGTTTCTATTATATAAATATATATAATAATATATATATTAAGGGAAGTAACATTCCATAGTATAAGGGTCAACCGCATTTCTAGACCATTCTGGCCAAATATTGGTGATCCTGAATTACCTCCCTACATATATATATAAAGAGTAGTATATATATATATATGTTATATTATATAGTATATATATATATATATATATATATATATATATATATATATATATATATATATATATATATATATTAGCAACGTTACCTATTACCTGGCAATTTTACGATATTTTTATAAATGACATTTTTCGTTATTTTCATATATTCTTTTTTTACGTATCAATTTTTCTTTTTCTTTTTTCATTTAATAGCTCGTTTTTATTTTTGCATTGAATCCAGAATTTTTTACAACGTAAATGTAGAGCCATTGAATGATTTTCTAGTACTTTGACATGGGTTCTAAAGATTAAAAAAAAAAAAACGATTATCGGAAAAATATCGATATCGTCAGAATCTGTTAAACTCAACTATTACCATATCAATAGATATATATGAGTATATAAAGATATATATATATATATATATATATATATATATATATATATATATATATATATATATATATATATATATATATATATATATATATATATGATGTAGATATATAAGGTATATATATATATAGAGTTATTATATGTTGTTATATATATATATATATATATATATATATATATATATATATATATATATATACCATATATATATATATATATATATATATATATTATTTTTAATAAGTTTCAGATTATATACTATAAAATTTAAATTTATATAATAAACCCAAAAGTTAAACACTAAATTTTTCAGTTGAATTTTTCAGTTGGACAATGGAAGGTATTTGATATCTGATTACATATATGATGTTATTGTTGTTATATATATTAATATATTATTATTATTATTATTATACATATATTATTATATTATATTACATATATATGCTATATATATATATAGAAGATATATATACATATATTTGTTATTATTACATATATATTATTATTATTATTATATATTATTATTACATATTACATATATATTATTATTATATATATATATATATATATATATATATATATATATATATATATTATAAGAAGGATTCCCCTGTACAAATTAAAAGTTTCCCAAATGTAAATTAATTTATATACAATAGATTAGTATTATTAATAAAGGAGTGATTGATTATGTTTAAAGCATATATATATATATATATGTTGCTATTTAAATGTTTATTAAAATTTATTTTGAATCAGTTTAATGAGAGTTTTATGAATCTCTTTTCTCGGAAATCTTCATATGATTGGAAGCAATTACAAATCTTAATAAATTAATAAAAAATACTTGTAACCTCTATGAACTTGACGATGATGAATTTGTATTATGTTATGATGATTTATGATTCTTGTTTATATACCTTACTTTCATTTTTCAATATTTCTTTATAATTGGGGATTATGGGCATTTTCAGATATTATAATTAAGAGTTGTGAGCACAAATTTTTTTTTTTTTTTTAATAAAAATTTTATTATATTTATCATTTTTATTATTTTTTATTATTGAGAGCTAATTTCATTGGTAATAGTCTTTAGAATATATTTTTTTTTTCATAATTGTACTATATATTAATAACTAGTATTAAATGGTTATTATTTTCACACAATCATTTTTTTTTTATTTCCTAATGTTCAGTAAGGAAAAAAAATTTCATAAGTGTAAGTTGTTCCAAACATTGATATCACCATTCTTAATGCTAAATCTTTAGATCTGGATTATCTTTTTAAAAAACTCAATAGTACAAAGGTGTATGCCTGCAAAATTAAACCACTTAATTGTGTAGTTCAATTATATATATATATTGCTATATATGAAGCAAAACTATTTCAAGATTATTAGTAAAAAAATTAAGTTCTAAATAAGAAAAGCAGTATAAAATAAATTAATATACTATTTGGTAAAAAATATTGAAAAATACAAAAAAATTCCAAAAATTAATATGTTAATATGTGGTAGGATATTTTTTTTACAATTCTACGTGTAATTAATGTCTTTGTTGTACATTTCAACTCAGTATACAATAGTTTGCTCCATCATGCCTGAAATTTAAAATAATAATGTATTAAAAAGTATAAATACAGAAAGCCATAACAGCTTCATTATCATCCTATCAAATAGCAATTCAAAATTTTTTTTTTTTTTTTTTTTTTTTTTTCAAATTCTTTTCTCATAGCAACCTTTTTTCCTATTTATATAATTTTTTTTTCACCTGGAATGTAAGTCGTTCTTATATAAATTCATTTTCAATTGGCATTTATCTATTTATTTTTTTTGTTCTTATAAAATAAGGATAAAATTTATTGTTTATAATATATATTTTTAAAGAATATATATATATATATATATATATATATATATATTAGTTATAGATATAATATATATATATATATATATATATATATATATATATATATATATATATATATATAGCATCGGGCGGGGTGACCGGGCCCGCCTCTTTAGGAGGGGTGATTCGGTCCACTTATAAATAAAAAATAATAAATTTTTTTTTCACATTTACTACTTCACGCGGGTAGTACTACAAGTTTTATTTAGATCATCTTCAATTTTATAAAATACTTGTTATGCACATAAGTTTTATGAAATAACTCACAAGTAGCAGCAATATATAGAGAAAATTTTATTTTTTTATTTTTTTGTTAAATCTCAAATTTTTTTCAGTGGATACACTGAGTATGTTAGCTTTAAACTGGCAAAGTAAATTTTTGATCCAAACAGAATTAGTGGCAAAATCACGGGGCCTAACTTGGTCCGATTCACCCTGCCGTAAAAATTGATGGAGGGGTAACTCGGACCACCATTGTTTTTCGTATTTTACGTATTATTATTGACATTTTTATTACGTATAATTAATTTAAATATAATAAAAAGTTACTTATATTGTGAAAATTTTTAAAAATAATGAAATTTTAATAAAAAAAACATTCAAAAGTGTCAAAATTTTTGAGAGGGGTGAATCGGACCACCTTATTTTTATTCGTATTTTATTTATCATTATTGACATTTTTATTACTTATTACGAATTTTAATATGATAAATACTCATTATAATACTACAAAATTTAAAATATAAAAATGAATATCAATGACGAATTTAAACAGATGGTCCGAGTCACCCTCACTGGTGGTCCGTTTCACCCGTCAGGCTGGAAGTGGAGCTTATTAAAAACTTTTATTATTAGAATACATTATTATTTTTTTGTGTGCTTATGACTAGGGTTAACCATGATTACTAAAAAAAAAATTCAAAAAGTGCATTAGGAGAGTCGGGAGACAGTTATGCCTAAGGTGGTCCGAGTCACCCCTGCCCGATGCTATATATATATATATATATATATATATATATATATATATATATATATATATATATATATATATATATATATATATATATATATATATATATATATATATATGAATGAGATTGGATGTTCTTCCACAAATGGATCTTTAAGAACTGGTAATTTCAGAGATTGATTGATAGATAGCTGTCTGACTTCCTCTAGATTAACTCTAGTTGACTCCTGCAATCTTCCACCTACTCTGGATTGCATTTGATCAGGTGCATGTGATCCTGAAATCTATGAATGTTAAGAAGGCAAGCGACTCAGAAGCCACCCCTCCTTGAGTCTTTAGGAAGGGTGAGTCTGAGCTGGCGTCATACTTTGTTCGATTTTACTCTCTCTGCAACAGTATTAACACTACCTCATTTGTTGGAAGTGCACATATGTCCAACATATTCTGAAGAAAGGAAATACCGCTCTGGCTTTTCTAACTATTGCCCTAGTGTTCTTGTTGTATTCTTTCTAAGGTCTTTGACACCATTCTTAACTCTCATTTCTAGGATGATTTAGTACCTCATTCCCTTCTTTCCGATTATCAGGACAGCTTTCAGCGCTTGAGCTTTACTAGAGATATACTTAACCTATCTTTCAGATTTATGGTCTTCTACTCCTAGGGACTGTGAGGAGCTTTGTGTTGTGGCTCTTTACATATCAAGGTATTTGATCGATTATGATATGTGTGTCTGTTCTCTAAACACTCTTCCTTTGTGTCTCCTTCCCTTTGTTTACTTTTTTCTATCTTTCTTTAAAGTAGTTCCATAGGCTGTTGTTGATCTGGCGATTTTTCTTCCCATCCTGTATTTAGTGGTTTCCTCAGAGTTCTCTTTTATCAACTCTATTCTTCCTTTTCATTAACAATCTCAGCTTCTTATCTAACATTTTCTATTCATATGAGGGTGAGTCGACACTCCATTCTTTTAATCATTTCAAATCTGCTCCCTGGATACAAATTGGTAAGTTTTATATTTGAATTTTGAATTCCAATTCCATAATTGTTGGAGATTCATAAATCCATTATCCTCTAAAGATCAGCAGCAGTATTTGCGAATGCCATTACGAATATTGAAAATGATTAGGATAGCCACATATAAGGATATGGATATCCGATCCACCCATGATAATAATAAAATATCTTTTCTAGAAACTGAGATATTTGCTTTTCCCTTTCAGGCAAACCACTTGAGGGAGTAGGTGAAACAATTCTTGTTCTCTCCGGAAAGGGAGGAGTTGGGAAAAGTTCAGTCACTGTACAGATCGCTTCTTCGCTGAAGATGCTTGGACATAAAGTAGGAATTTTAGATATAGATCTCTGTGGACCATCTATTCCAAGAATGGTTGGTGTGGAAGGATGTGATGTGTTAACTACTCCAGATGGGTAATTATTATTATTATTATTATTATTATTATTATTATTATTATTATTATTATTATTATTATTATTATTATTATTACTGTATACTTTAAATATTATATTTCTTAAAATAGTTTGTTTGTTAGTAATTTTTCTCTCATATTAAATAATTTGAAAATAAATTATAAAAATTCAACAAAAAAAAAAGCAAATGTAAAAATTAAAAAAATTCCACTAAAAAAAAAAAAAAAAAAAAAAAATGTTGTATAAGCTCTGATGTATCTTCATAAAGGAAAGGGGTTACATCCTTTTCACATCACAATAGATATTCCTCGCAATAATGAATTGTGGTTTGAAAGGCCACTCCATTGCCGTTATAATGAGGCCATTTATAAGGAAATTACATTAACCTTTCCAACCATTTTGGTAGCTTGTAACAATGATATTGTAGTGATTCTGAAGCCAATGAAAAAGCTATTCTTGAAGTTATTCATGTAGCTATTGTCTATGCAAAGTGTTTGAGCGTCTTAAGTAAAATAGCGTAGAATGAACAAAGAATAATATTTCGATGTTCTTGATGTTCTAATGAAAAGTTTTAATTATTCCACTAAGTAGCCTTTTCATTAATGTCACTAGATTATTGTGGACGAGCTTTATTGTCTAAAAATTAACATTAAAATATTTGACTGAGGCAATTGGTTAGTTGTCATTAAGAGTGTCCACAGATTCTGTATATTCTTTTCATATTGTAGCGGATTTTACTATGAAAATAAAAACCTGAGTGCTACAATAATTTGAATCAAGAAAGGCGTGAGGCTGTCTTCCAGGACAGATATTGGGGATACAAAAAAAATACAAAAAAAAGACACATACACCTTAAATTTATTACACGAGAATATATATAGTATCCAATACTACTTAATACTTAATAATTACAAAAATTACACACAGTATCCTGATCTGATACCACCTACTACTTGCTACAAAAAAAATACACACGTTATTCCAATACAGATATATTACAGCACCTACTAGTTCCACCACCAGGTATTACAATATACCATATACTACAAACCACACCTATACCTACAACATCTACAACATATAATATTTATAGTAAAAATAAAAAATAATATGCGATAGATTCAATAAAAATTTAAATAAATTTTAATTTACGAAATTGTCTGTCAAATATTCATTTATCAAATATTTTAGTTTCAATAGTTTATTTTCAATTCGGTACCTTCACCAAATGTTCGAACTTTTGTTCACTTTGGTACCACTGGCTTTTAAAAAGGTTTTTCACGTCTAATGGTACCGGTTATGGTACCTACACTTTTTATTTTCCAATTTTAGTTTTACAACAATCACAGTTTTTCCAATGTTAAAAAATTTTCCCTCGCTATTCTCAATTTTAGCTCTTAGCTCTTTTTTACTTTATTTTCCAAACGTCCTAGTCGGAGTCTTTGTTCTATTTTAAATGTATACCTTTCTGTTTAAAATTTTTCAATCGATTTTAATTTCTGCAGTCTACTTTTAAATTTTCCACATTCGAATTTAGTTAAGTGCACAGCACTGTTGACTTTAATCAGTATCCACGTACAGCCACAGGGAACAAAATGCTGCCACAAAATTCCAGCCGAAAAATGAGGTCCCAAAAAAATGCAGCTCCAAAATGGAAAATCCGGCTCCAAAAAAAACTGGAACGAGCCAAAATTAAACAAATCACAATATGATGATGACAAGAATATAGAAAAAAAATTAAATAAAAAGTTACATAATTCCTAACCTGACAACAAGAGTAAATAAATATAAGCAATTAAAATATAAGCAATTAAAATATAAGTTAAATAATCATTAATTTAACATTAACACTAATTATCATTAACATAATCAATCAATTAAAATCTAAAATTTTAATGCAAAAACTTCAAAAGTTCAACCATTTAAATTTAAAATTTCATAAGAAACAAACAAAATAACTTGAGCAATTCCTGCAGTCAAATAAATCAAATAAAAAAATAAAACAAACAATCAACATAAGACCTACCTGGCCAATGGTGCTGACCAGTTTTTTGTTCAAACCTCTACGTCTACTTCGACTAATGGTGACCCAGAACCAAACGAATCTTCCACTACTCTGCTTCAAACCTTTAAAATTAAATAAAATCTACTAAGACCAATAATAATAAAACTAATGGAATAAATAAAGTAATAGGAAAAATATTTACCCGTATCCACCAGAAAAGGATTTCAAAATCCCCAAGAAAAGGGATTTCTCAGAACCATCATCAATCGATATTAAAATTCATCTACAGGATACCACAGGAAACCATCACAACTAACTTGTCCACAACCTCCACCTAGCTTCACTTCAAACCTACTTCAGACTCTTAAACATACATATTAATTAATAATTCCTACGGAAGAAAAAATAGATACATGAAAAATCGATTAATCACACTCATCTACAATCATTCACAATCGTTTCATTCAAACGTGAAAGAGTGATGGATGCCGCGAAACAAGGAATAAGAGGAATAAAGACCTAATGAAGGAACTACTAACTACTGAGGTCGGCAGAACACCCATCACTCACAGCAACACAATTATTCTCCCCCTTCGTAACACTTTCATACACGACAAAATTAAAAAATACCCCCCAAAGAATATAAAATATACATCATATGGTACCTATAAAATATGATACAAACCCACAAAGGCAGCTCACTACATCCCTCCCACCTAAGTTTGTATCATATTTACCCCAACAATCCTATCCATCTATAACGCCGTTGTCATCACCCAATCATACTCTTTTACAACTCCTCTACTCCTAGTAAATGGTTTCTCATATTCCTTCACTTGTTCACTGGGTTTAGTCCCACCTTCATTTCCCGTTTCCGTTTCCCGAATTGTTAATTCTTACCTGATTTTGTACAGTGTTCACCCCTACCTCACTCACATTTACATTCCTATTCAGTCCAACAGCCTGACCACTAACCGGTTGAACCGGACCACTAACACCAATACCAAGACCTAGCACACCAGGACTAATCTGACCTGTCCCTCCTGGTTGCCTCACACCCCAACACCTTCCAGCCACATGCCCTATTTTCCCACATGTCGTACAAGTATTTCTAGGGGACCTACACATTCTAGAAAAAAAATGCCCCTCGAGCCACAGTTCCTACATACTGCTGCTCTACTCCTGTGGACACCACGCACCTAATGATCCACACCTCCTCAAGATTCTCCTACACTCCAGAGCCCTTCTATGGGTCCAGACAGTTCATGGCCAGCCGACCCACTTGCCCACAGCTAAAACAAGCACCAGTTGCCCATCTACATTCTGATATCATATGGCCCATCTTCCCACAACGAAAGCACTTCACATCCCTATTCGCACTCACATTTTCTTGGTTTCCACGACCTCTAATCCCTTGACCCTGATTATACCTTTGACCTTGGTTATAACCATCATTCCCTCTCACATTCACATTTCTACCAACTTGACGACCAGCAACAAAATTACCCACACCTCCTGCATTCACCTGTCTTTCATCATCTCCAAAACCACCGTAAAAATCTTCCAAAAACTTCACCATTACTTCATAAGGGTTAGCTTTCAGTGCGTCCTGCACGCATCTATACTGAGGGGTGGTGGTCTCTACCACAGATACCTTTACCACCTACGACACCTTACCGCCGTTCATTCTCCCTCGCTGCCTTCATTCTACAATTCCAAAACATCCTGCCGAATCACCGCCTCCCTGCCTATCCTTATTTTTCTTTCCCTAAATTCTTATATACCCTACACCGTCAGCATCCAAAACTTCTTTTAACAATCTTTTTGTTTCCTCATTCACATCATCATCATCCCTAAACTTCTTTCTTCCAATCGGAAGATACATATCAATCCCACTCTTTCCACGCCTCTATTTTATCAAAATCAGTCACCACCTTTCTATACCTCTCACTCCCCCCCTTTCACTCGGCCAACCTTTATCCATCATCCTTTTCAATTACCCCCATACTTTGTTCACCCACACCTCGACAGCCTTATAAAAATTCCAGCATTCGCCTCTAAAATTCGGCCCCAACTCTCTTTCACCCAAAAGACCTTATTCTCGTCAAACTTCTCCCTACAATAACCCTCATATTCCCTAAAGAACTCCTCAACCTCTTTCGTACTGTACACATTAAATTTATTAATTTTTGGCCCGAATCAACACACTCCTTTTCACTCTACGCTCAGACTCAGAACCAGATCCCGTCCTGTATCCCTCAACCTCAAACACATTCATCTCTCCTTCCGAACTACTATAATGAGTCTATACTTTTACTTTTCATTCTTCTTTCATGTCTCCTGTTCTTGTAGAAGTCTTCTTCTTCTTCTTCTTATCCTTTTTCTCAATCTTCCCATTCTTTTCTCATTTTTCCCATTCACCACCTTATTTACATCCTTCTCTTCTATCCCTTCTATCCTTAATTTAACGGACCTATCGTTCGAACATCACTTTCATCATCTTTATTCACTTTGGTTCCACCTTTGTTCACCTTTGTCACCGACCTCAATCCTGACAGAACTTTATCGATTATTCTCCCATTTTCCTTCCATTCGCATAAACCTTCCATCCTTTTAATTCTCCCATTTTCGGACAACTATTCTTCCTTGCGCCTTAATTTTTTCCTTAACCTTAACTGTAACCTTTATCTGCTTTACGCTTAGCACTTACTTTACTACTTTATTATATTTCTACTTTATTACTCAAAACTACTTTACACTACGTCCCCTCACCTATCCTTCGAGACAGCCCCACGTTGGGCGCCACAAATATGTAGCGGATTTTACTATGAAAATAAAAACCTGAGTGCTACAATAATTTGAATCAAGAAAGGCGTGAGGCTGCCTTCCAGGATAATTAGAGGGGATAACAATGACAAACACCACATACACCTTAAATTTATTACACACGAGAATATATATAGTATCCAATACTACTTAATACTTAATAATTACAAAAATTACACACAGTATCCTGATCTGATACCACCTACTACTTGCTACAAAAAAAATACACACGTTATTCCAATACAGATATATTACAGCACCTACTAGTTCCACCACCAGGTATTACAATATACCATATACTACAAACCACACCTATACCTATAACATCTACAACATATAATATTTATAGTAAAAATAAAAAATAATAAACGATAGATTCAATAAAAATTTAAATAAATTTTAATTTACGAAATTGTCTGTCAAATATTCATTTATCAAATATTTTAGTTTCAATAGTTTATTTTTAATTCGGTACCTTCACCAAATGTTCGAACTTTTGTTCACTTTGGTACCACTGGCTTTTAAAAAGGTTTTTCACGTCTAATGGTACCGGTTATGGTACCTACACTTTTTATTTTCCAATTTTAGTTTTACAACAATCACAGTTTTTCCAATGTTAAAAAAATTTTCCCTCGCTATTCTCAATTTTAGCTCTTAGCTCTTTTTTACTTTATTTTCCAAACGTCCTAGTCGGAGTCTTTGTTCTATTTTAAATGTATACCTTTCTGTTTATAATTTTTCAATCGATTTTAATTTCTGCAGTCTACTTTTAAATTTTCCACATTCGAATTTAGTTAAGTGCACAGCACTGTTGACTTTAATCAGTATCCACGTACAGCCACAGGGAACAAAATGCTGCCACAAAATTCCAGCCGAAAAATGAGGTCCCAAAAAAAATGCAGCTCCAAAATGGAAAATCCGGCTCCAAAAAAAACTGGAACGAGCCAAAATTAAACAAATCACAATATGATGATGACAAGAATATAGAAAAAAATTAAATAAAAAGTTACATAATTCCTAACCTGACAACAAGAGTAAATAAATATAAGCAATTAAAATATAAGCAATTAAAATATAAGTTAAATAATCATTAATCATTAACATTAACACCAATTATCATTAACATAATCAATCAATTAAAATCTAAAATTTTAATGCAAAAACTTCAAAAGTTCAACCATTTAAATTTAAAATTATCATAAGAAACAAACAAAATAATCCTAATTAAATAATTGAGTCAAATAAATCAAATAAAAAATAAAAAACAAACAATCAACATAAGACCTACCTGGCCAATGGTGCTGACCAGTTTTTTGTTCAAACCTCTACGTCTACTTCGACTAATGGTGACCCAGAACCAAACGAATCTTCCACTACTCTGCTTCAAACCTTTAAAATTAAATAAAATCTACTAAGACCAATAATAATAAAACTAATGGAATAAATAAAGTAATAGGAAAAATATTTACCCGTATCCACCAGAAAAGGATTTCAAAATCCCCAAGAAAAGGGATTTCCCAGAACCATCATCAATCGATATTAAAATTCATCTACAGGATACCACAGGAAACCATCACAACTAACTTGTCCACAACCTCCACCTAGCTTCACTTCAAACCTACTTCAGACTCTTAAACATACATATTAATTAATAATTCCTACGGAAGAAAAAATAGATACATGAAAAATCGATTAATCACACTCATCTACAATCATTCACAATCGTTTCATTCAAACGTGAAAGAGTGATGGATGCCGCGAAACAAGGAATAAGAGGATAATAAAGACCTAATGAAGGAACTACTAACTACTGAGGTCGGCAGAACACCCATCACTCACAGCAACACAATTATTCTCCCCCTTCGTAACACTTTCATACACGACAAAATTAAAAAATACCCCCCAAAGAATATAAAATATACATCATATGGTACCTATAAAATATGATACAAACCCACAAAGGCAGCTCACTACAATATTTCAGAAAATGCTCAAATTTATTTGCATGCTATCATCTCTTAACTTTTATAAGTTATTTTTAACTTATTTAATATATTTTTGTCTGGAAGTGAAATTCAAATTCCAATGTAACATTCCTCTAGTTCATAAAATGATATAGGTAGTAAACCCCCCCCCCCCCTCCCAGAATAGGGCTCTGCTCGTGAGCGGTGGTGTTTAAAAAAAAATTTCATAAAATGCAGCTCTTGTTCCTGGGTAGTTCTTACAGTAATTTATCTATTTTTTCCCTTTGGTTGATTGAAATAACGATTAATAGGAAATATTTTCTTAGTGACTTTTGTATTCCGCACCAGAAAATATAAAGTACCTAAGGCAATTACAGCCATCAACCAGATACACAAATTTTAAATGTTGATATTATTTATTGAAGAGTTTAAATAAAATAAAGGCAATTTTATTTGAATATATGTTTAATTGAAGCCCTGATGGGCTAATATCATAGTTTTGGGGTAAAATATTTTTGAATTCCATTTTTATATTTAGTCTTTAAGGAAATAGTTGATTGAAATGAAGTAATATTTGCGAAATGGAAATTTATTCTTTATTATGAATTGGCAATTTTAAAGCAGCCAAAGTTAAAATTTTTTTTACCAGAAATCAATCCCAAAGGATTGCAAACAGTTAAAATAAAAAAAAATTAACAATATGATAATAGTGGAAATAAGTAAATTAAATTTTAATGTTATGAATAAATAATTAGCTAAAAATTTTAGTCAAAACAAAAAAGTAATGAAGAGTTATTAAAGAAAAATATTAAACTAGTGAATTCGAGTAAGTGCAAACAAATATTAATAAACTTGATAAGTAACTGATAAATAAAAAACTAAGGATATATAAAAAAAAATTGTACAGCTGTTTGCTCAGTTTAATTGTCAATATTAAATTCATAGAGATATATATTAAAAATAACTTTTAAGACAAATAATAACTTCTCAGAAACAATTCTAAAGAGGTCTTTGAATAATAAGTGGTCTTTCTGCTCTCCGCCCTCCGCGCTCCGCCCTAGCCGCTCTCCATCTTACCGCTCTACCGCTCTCCGCTCTCCACGTAGAGCTAATAGCGGCAATGGTTGCATAAGGAAAAGTCACAAAAATATTATATATATATATATAATATATATATATATATATATATATATATGATATATATATATAAAATAAAAAAAATAATATACATATTTAAAAAAATTTATATAAAATATATATTATATATAGTATATAGATATATATATATATATATGCAGATAGTAAGAAAGATAGCACATTATATAGAAAAGTATCTATAAATATATATATATATATATTATATATCGTTAGTATATATATATATATATATATATATAGCTATACTATATATATATATATAATATTAGCGTAGTATATAGTATAAGTATATATATATATTATTACTATATATTACTATATAAGGTATTATAATATAGTATATAATATGATATATATATATATATCATATTTATATATATATATATATATACGGTATATATAACTATAGTAAATATATATATATAATATATTATATATATATATATAATGATATTAGATATATTATCTTATACTATATATTATATAAGTATATATTATATATAATATATATATATATATAATATTTATTATATAATATATATATAGTATATAGTATATACTATATCTATATATCTATATGTAGTTTACTAAGAAATATATGATATTTATATATAACTATAAGTACTTATATATACTTATATATGTACATACTTAATATATATTATATAGTATATAACGGAAATAAATAGCAAAGTATGCTTTCAACGTTTTTACAACTCAAAATTGATTTCCAATCCAAATTATATTACAATAAAAATATATCAAACAAAAGCTAAATGAAATAAAATAAAAACAGCTTTTAGTTGCTTCACACTTTTTTCTCAAATTTTTAGCATTTCTCCTTTTATTAATTCGGAGTGGAGCTTCATTTCTCCAAAGAAATGTTCTTTTTTCTTCTTCTCACGAAAATATTTTGTCCATTCTGTCTTTCGAGACGTTTTTGCTCTGAGGTTTTTTTGTGCTCATATGAAAATGTCTTCGCATTATAAACGGCTGTCGTCTTGGCATTTATTTTGAAATCTTTTATATTTCTTATTCTACCTACCTACATACCCTTTTGTCTATGTATGTATGTATGTATGTATGTATGTATGTATGTATGTATGTATGTATGTATGTATGGTATGTTATGTATCGTATGTATGTTGCGTGCGTGCTAGCGTTCCTCGGACCGCGCCGGTACGCTGAGCATACTGTATGTATGTTGTATGTCAGGTATGTATGTATGTTGTATGTATGTTGTATGTTGTATGTATGTTGTATGTATGTATGTATGTATAAAGTTGAATATTATGCATGTATGCTATTATATTGTGTATGTATGGTAGTTATGTATGTATAGACTTAGATAGCTAGATAGATAGAGTAACGCATCTGGAATAGATAGATAGATAGTAGATAGATAGATAGATAGATAGATAGATAGATAGCTATCAGTATTTCTTATTTATTTTCCTGACTCTTCCTACATATTTCTATCTATATATTTATAAATTTTCCCCTGTGTATTTATGATTTTCTGATGAATTTCATTATCTCTTATAGCTTTGAGAGATGACAACATAAAATATTTAGAATTTTAAAAACTTCTAATGACTATTTTGCAAGAAGTATCTTTTGTCATTCGGATATCTAAGCTAGGATATCTTTTATTACTTTTTACGTTTTTAAGTTACATAGCCATTATTAGCATTAAATAAAAAAAATTTATATTAGTCCGCATAAAAGCTTTTCAAAAATAATACACAATATGAAATTATATATATAATATAATATATATTATATATATTATATATATATAGGTATATATATATATATATATAATATGTATATATATATATTATATATATATATATATATATAGTATACATATATAATATATAATAATGATATATAATATATATGTATATATATATATATATATATATATAATAGTTTATATATAATTGTTAAAGAAAGACACAATATATTTAACATCGTTTAACAAATTTAACATCTTTATAATATAGCGATTTTCTGCAATATTTAACTCATTATATATATATATACTAATATATATTATATATATATAATATATATATATATATAGTATATATATATATACGTATATGAAAAATATATAATACATATATATATAATATAATATATATATATATATTTGAAATTTCAGTTGTATGCATAACAAAGGGTACCTGCAACCCACACTTTCATTTATTGAAAGTGGAGTGCAAACAATTCCTTTCTTAATAAAATCAACGGTTGCAAAACATCCTGATTCAAAACTGCATTCATTGATCTTTTTAAAATCTCACACCTGATGCATTTTAAATACAATTGATATGCTTTCATTTAAATGATATGGTCGATTTTTTTTAACTCACTGAATAGGACAGGACTTTCCTCGCAAAACGATGACAAAATATAAGAAAATATTTAAAATAAAATCACCAGATTATTATTAAAGTAAATGAATTAGTGTTCCCTTTTAAATGAAAAAATAAATTTATTAATTATAACTTTTCCAACAAATGAGAAGAATTATGAAATAAAAGAAAAAAACTGATTAAAGTGTTTAAAGAAAAATAAATAAATATCCATAAAATAAAAAAAAATATAGAATGAATTTGTTTTAATATATATATATATATAATATATATATATATTATATATCATATATATATATATATATATATATATATATATATATATATATATATATATATATATATATATATATATATATATATATATATATAGCAAATTTAGAACTGCTAACACACGCTCACAGATCATAAAATGATAGTGACAATTAACATCCCCTGCTGGGTTTCGAACCCGCACCCTCGCTGTTGGTAAAGCAGGCGTGTTACCACCTGACCACGATGAACTAAAAGGAAATAAACCGATTACTTCTGAAAGATTGCTATCTTCTCAGAAGAACAAGGCATGTCAGTACCTAGACGGTGACCTTTGGCAGACTAAGTACTGACATGCCTTGTTCTTCTGGAAAGATAGTAATCTTTCAAAAGTAAGCGGTGGATTTTCTTTTAGCTCATCGTGGTCAAGTGGTAACACGCCTGCTTTACCAACAGCGAAGGGTACGAGCTCAAAACCTAGCAGGGGAGGTGAATTGTCCTTATCATATATATATATATATATATATATATAATTGAAATATATATAGATATTATATATATATATATGAATATTAAAAAATGAGCATGAAACGATATTAAATTTCAAAACCATTTTAAAATAATAAATTATATATATATATTTATTATATATAATATTATATATAAAAGTTTATATATATATATATATATATATATATATATATATATATATATATATATATATATATATATATATATATATATATATATATATATATATATATATTAGGGTGGAGTGAAAAACTTGGAAAAAAAAAGTTTAGCTCAATTTATTAGCCTATATGCGGAAAAGTTGCTACCTATAAGTGTAATCATCTGTGTGAAATTTGAACTTCCTACAACGTAATCTTTGGCTGCCAATTTACCACAGAAATCTCTATAACATTTTAAGATTTATGAATTTTTCATGCAGCTCTTCGCTTGTTTTGTGTGTGAAAACAACCCAGAACTCACAACGTGGAGGTAGATTCATATCGAGTTCCCCCCCCCCCCCCCCCCTTTGTGTTTTCGTGTTTTCGGCTGCCGGCCAACATTGTCATCATAATATTTTCTGGATGACCAAAATATGCGTTTCTTTGCAATGTTCGATCTATTATGCTCTTTAACTCTTCAGGCAGAAATCGAGATTTTTTTATTATGCTGTAAAAGTGCTGACTTCCATGCAGACATAGAGATTTTTTTTATTGTGCTGTAAAAGTGTTGACTGACAGATGACTGAGTTTTAATATCAAATCATGTGCATGCGCATACTCTAAGAACACACTCTATTAAAATTTCAAATTCCCCGATGAGTCTTTTGCTGAAACATATAATCTCAAAATTATATTTGCTGTCGCTAATCGCCTGGAATTACTTATTTTTTCTGGATCCTTTCGTGATAAGCTTAATGAAACATTTCCGTTTCAAATTGCAGCACATATTTCATAAAG
>JABUQX010132044.1:32500-37500 GCA_015478945.1 Trachelipus rathkii
TCCGATGGCTCCTAACCATTTCCATAATATGGTGAATGTGCTGCGAGGTTTTGACGATATCCAAGGTCTTAGATTGGAGAGCATTTACAACTGGCTCTAACATCGCAGAGTACTTCGCGATCAATATCATAGCCATGATGAATGACGACTTACATGCCGCTGAATGCAACTGAAAAGCGTCTTTTCTTGTGGCGGTATTTCCTTCAATGGAAAGGATTTCTAATGCTTGCATAATTCGTACAAAGTGCTCCTTAAACACTCTGATGCACCTGTGTTGTTCAGACCATCTGGTCTGGCATAGGCTTGGAATGTTTGGCATTAATTTTCTTCTCAAGACCGACTCGCGAAAAAACGTAATAATGTCCTTTATAGTTCCCACAGTATTGCGGATTTCTGGTATTGTGTTCAAATCATTTACTACTAGATTTAGTTTGTGTGAAGAGCAATGAAAGAGCAATGCTTTTTTTATACTTTTTCCGCAATATTGCTTGACACCCTTCTTTGCCAGACATCGTAGAACTGCCATCAAAACCCAAGCCCCATCATTTCTCGATCCAGTTCTTCTGGTCATAAAAAATCGTCAATGGCTTTCGCAATGGTTTTGCGTCAAGCGCTTTCAAGTTCTACAAAGCCAATAGGTTCCTCTTTGACTTCATCGGACTCTTTTGTCGAAATAGCGCAACCCTATGGATAATTGTTCCTTTACAGAAATATCAGCAGATTTCATCTGCTAGTAAGCTATATGCGCACGCTTCCTTTACCTTATTAACGATGCTTTCCTTTATAGTAGTACCACATAGAGAAATGATTTCATTCTGAATCTGAACTGATTGGTATGTGGCATTTTTCTTCCCCTTTTCAAAATGGTTTTTCAATGACTGATCTCCGGCATCTATTCGTAAGCGGCACAAATCTTGCAACGCTCCCTCATCATGATGCTTACCCCGAAGCGGTAAATCGCGCGTACCAGAAAATGTCACACATGAAATTATTGAGGATAATATTTTTTTATTTTCTTCTATGATTTTCTTAGAATGCTGGTTAATTTGAATGTCTACCGGCACGTCCTGTAGGAACAATCTTGCAGCTTCAACAGCAGTTTTATGCCACTCTGTGTTTGTATGTCCCTTACAAACCGCATGAACATCTTTATATTTAGTGAAAGGTCTTATTATTAAAGAGCCTAGGACCTATCTGACCGAACTTTAATTTGGTGGAAATAAAATACAAAACTTGCAAAATTCTCCCTTTAGGCGCCTGGTCACAGTGGCGGCTCGTCTTTATGGGCTATTGGGCTGCAGCCCCTCCAAATTAAAAATGCCAGGCATAGGATGTTGATAGAAATATGAAATTTTTGTCAAAGTAAAGTGATCTGAGTTTTTTTTTTAACAATTTAGTACATAAAAAATTAGTAATCAATTAAGAAAATAACAAAGGAATCCTTTTTCCAACTGCAAATTAGGTGTACGATATTATATTTCAATATATTCAATTAAATAAAATTTGGGCTCTACTTTTGCGGCCCTAAAATAAGCCAATTTTATAAGTTCTTAAAAATAAGACAAATATAGCAACATACGAAAATAAAGAATTCAAAATTCCTATAGTACTTTTTATAATGTTGCCAGTTTGGCTTCTATTATTTCATAGCAACTTGGAAGTTTTTCTCATATAAAATTAAGGTTCAAATTTTACAGAGTTGCTAGATTTGTCCATGTAATGTCCTTCTTTTACTTGTATATAGAGACACTAAAGTCAGTTTATTCGCATTTTACGGGGGAGAACTTGTGTTTATTTTTTTGTGCGAGAAATAATATAAAGGAAAATTATATGCAAAATAATACCTGTGTGATATATAGTAGTATATATATATATATATATATATATATATATATATATATATATATATATATATATATATATATATATATATATATATATATATATATATATATATATATATATAGAGAGAGAGAGAGAGAGAGAGAGAGAGAGAGAGAGAGAGAGAGAGAGAGAGAGAGAGAGAGACCAAATCCTAGATAAGCAGGCAATGACGTTTTTCGTATTTGTTTCTAAATTTGACACCTCTACAATACAATTTTATTTTTAGGCTTTTGCTTTACCGAATGTGTTCGAATGCATGCAATCGATATTAAAAAAAAAGTCCTATAATTTATGCACACATTTACACATAAATATAAAAAATTAGGTAATAGTCCGTTTGAGGATAATCCTATCAGATATTGATATTTTAGAAAAGATAATTGATTTTATAATATTTCCATCTAAGAGAGTTATCAAGTCTTTTTAATTGCAGAATGTGTTCGAATGCATGCAATCGATATTAAAAAAAAAAAAGTTGTAATTTATGCATACACTTACACATAAATATCTAAAAGTCGAAGAGCTAATCTTATTTTTAAATAAGAATATCAGCAGAATAAATAAGGTACGTTTGATATATATATATATATATATATATATATATATATATATATAAATATATATAGATAAATATATATATATATATATATATATATATATATATATATATATATATATATATATATATATATATATATATATATATATAACTTTGCCTACCCAAGTGTAATCTTCAAGGTACGCCCCCTTTAGGCGCCTGGAGTATGTCAGCCAAGGTGAATATGTCTCCAACCATTCATAATTGAATTTCCTATTTAAGTGGGTAGCATCTTCCAAAAAATTATAGGTCTTAGGTGGAATCCAACACTCTTTCAGTAACTGTTTCTTTTTCTCAGTCGAAATCATAGATGACAACGTATCTACCAATGTCATTTTCGTGGCGTCATCTAATGAAACGCTAGCTCCGAAATTTGGACCCATATCTTGACTCGTCGAGGTGCTGGTTTAGGTGTGGGTTCTTCATCATGCGAAATATGCGAAGTAGGAGGGATTGCCTCTTGTGTAGTCTTAGTTGACTTATTGGTATCTTCGTTTTCACCGCTAATACCATCTACTTTATCCTCGAGTACTCCCTTCAAATCTCATTGCAAACGATGCCATATATATATATAACTATATATATATATATATATATATATATATATATATATATATATATATATATATATATATATATATATATATATATATATATATATATATATATATATATATATATATATATAATAAAAATATTGTTATATATATATATATATATATATATATATATATATATATATATATATATATTTATATATATATATATATATATATATATATTATGTATATATATATATATATATATATATATATATATATATATATATATGGTTCTACTACTGTAAATCTCTGCCATATATGGTCATAGGCTAATAATTTTACTAACACTCAAAGATGTTAACAGATAAAATTAAGAATAGCAAACCATGTTGAAACCAAATGCTTATTAATTAAATCAAAATAGTTTTTTTTTTTTTAAAATGAAAACTTACTCTCATATGGACGAGTAAGTGATCATGGGTGACAAAATCCATACTTTTCAGGGAGTAAATACATAAAAATTTTAATACAATATTTAAGATAAAACGTGTACGTACCAAGGGAGTCTCTAATATCCATGATCTGATGAAATTGAAATATATAACTTTACACTGAGGCGGTGTTGAGTGATAATTTCAATGCTATTTTGAAACTTAAACACTTAATAAAGAATTGAGAATCCAACTGAGCACAAAAAATCTAGAATTTATATATACATATCAACAAAAAAAAAAACATAGATAGAATAACAACACAGTTCTTATCTACAAATTAAAAAGAAAGGCATATATAAAATGAGTGAGAAGACCTCGTATCGTCAAGAGAAATGTGAGAAAATGACGATTGCAACTAGCCTTCGCCATATATATATATATATATACATATATATATATATATATATGTATATATATATATATATATATATATATATATATATATATATATATATATATATATATATATATATATATATATATATATATATATATATATATATATATATATATATATATATATATATATATCTATATTCCATCGTAAACGTACTTTATCGGCCACCCGACTATATGGACGTCGGATAAAAATTCGCAGGTAGACTTATAAGAGTAAACATTTTGAGGCAGCTGCCCCCTGTCTCCCCTGACGACGCCCATGTGCTTGAAAATTTCCTACACGCGAAACGTTCCGCAAAAATACAGACCCAACATTCCTACTTCCGACCCACAAACTTATTATTGTGCATCCATTTTTATACCATTTTTGGATGATTTAATATCAGCATTAGGAGAGAGGTTTTTAAATCATAAAGATATTATATCTTCCTCCTTGCAATTTGTCATATCGAACAGGTGTAATGTGCCATATGAGAAGATAAAAGATTGTGTAACATTTTGCAAGGAAGATCTCGAAAGCCTAATAGAAGATTTAGTAAAAGCAGAATGGGATTTATGGAAGTTGAAATGGCATCACATCACAGATCGTCCAAAAACAGCAATGATGAACTAGTTTCTTGTACGCAGTCACAATTTCCAAATCAAATATTTACATCTTGTTGCAAATACTGGCATCTACCGTGTCTACTGTTTCAGGAGAAGGGTGCTTTCTTTCAACATTAAAGACTTTCTGAAAAGCTACTTGAGAAATACTATTGGAGATGAAAGACATATCACAGGACTTTGCCCTCTCTCACATACATCGAAATATTGACATAAAACTGAAGATGTTATCTCGGAATTTGCTCCTGCCCGGCGATTAAAGTTGACAATTTAGGTAAGATGATTTTAGTAATTTATATAAATTACTCTAATTTTTTTTTCTTAGAAATTTAATATTTGGTACTTCCATTTTATATATATATATATATATATATATATATATATATATATATATATATATATATATATATATATATATATATATATATATATATATATATATATATATGTTATATATATATATATATATATATATATATA
>JABUQX010132045.1:0-10000 GCA_015478945.1 Trachelipus rathkii
CAGAAGAGAGATCTCACTAAATTAATGGTACAGGAGGGGGGCGGTAAGGCTGGCTTTCTTTTTGACGTTTGTCATGTTCCCCTACTTGCTTTTCCTTTTCCGATGCTGTACACGCAAAACTTACCCCCAACTTGGGCAAAGACGGAAGGTGAAGAAAGAAAGAAAGAAATATATATATATATATATATATATATAATATATATATATATATATATATATATATATATATATATATATATATATATTAATATTATATATATATATAATATATATTATATATATATATAAATATTATATATATATATATATACTTCAAATGCAGATTTCTTAGATGAGAAAGATCTTGTTGAAGTAAATACAACACAAGTTGAATGGTACACATGGAATAAATAGTCAACTTCTGATTGAAAAAAGCGATATGAATGAACGCAGCAAAAAAGCTGTTTTCAAGAGATATTCACATTGTGTAAGCGCGAAATACTTCAGTGGCATTATAATGTTCATTGCTGTCCACATTTCCTTAAATCTAAGCCTTCCCAGAAAAGGCAATGGTGAAAATCCAACACACTTAGAATCTGTATTGGCAAAGTGACAACAACTACATAATACTTTAAGATAAGCAAAGCAGACAAACTATTTTTAAATAGAAAATATAAAATCCGAAATCTTTCAAGAGACAAATCTAACACGTATGCTATGAAACCGAGGTGGATGGATTATCATAATGGGATTGTTACAATCTTACGAAACTATGAAAACGTCTCTTTTTAATATTTTTAATTATCAGCGAATATGTTATAGGGCTTAGTTATGACATCCTCTTTGTTATCCTTCACTCTTCCATTATGTACCCGGTACTTCATTGTTCTGGTCACCTGCGAAACTACGAACTGCTCATAACCATCATCTAGCAATGTGATGATTGTTTTGAAAAGATTGTCACAAAAAACCCAACACATGAAAACACGTTTCAAACCATTTTTTTGAAGATGCAGTACAACTTCTGCATTCTAATTTACATGAAGAATTTGTGAATAAAAATGCCAAGTGTTTAGTCAATATAAAATCAAAAAGAACGACAGCAATATCTGAAAATTGTACTTTGCTTTCCTTGAGATTTTTAAATCAGAGCGTAAGTTATGAAAGCAACAGATCGCATGTATATCCAATCCTCTAGTCAGTCCATTTCATTGATCAATGTCTAGTAAAATTTTTAAAACATTTTAAATGTAATATGAATCTATATTAATCGACATTGTGAACGCTATAACTCTTTAACACGTATGTTTATTTTGTCACTTTTAAAAAGGAAAGTGGGACAAACAAGTTATAAAAAAATCTGTCGCATCGAAATGCTGCTTGGGCCTTAAATGAATGAATCTGGATCATTATTCCGAATCATTTTTGAACTTGGTTAAGGACCTTAGCAGCTATCGCCCACTATTTGCACCTCTAGAAACGATTCTTTCTCTACACTAAAACAAAAACTATCTTGACAATTCTACATTAGGCAAATGTGCCAAAAATTTTATCATGGTATGTGCCAGCACGGGTTACAAGCACTTATGGCTGCTAAGGGTGGCTAAACTACTTATTAGTTAATGTTCTAGAGCTTAAAAACTAGTTACAAATAGAATCCATTTGCAATCCAAAAAATTGGTTTAATTTGACTTTTCGCCAGAAAAAGATGTTCAAAGAGAGAGAGAGAATTGCTGGAATCGCCAGTAATATATATATATATATACTATATATATATATATAGATATATATATATATATATATATATTATATACTAATAATATATAGATATATATAGTATAATATATAATATTATATATATATATATTATATATATATATATAGCTATATAATAATAATAATATACTATTATATAATATATACGATATATATATATTATATATATACTTATTATTTATTATATATATATATATATATATATATATAGTTATATTATTATATTATATATATAACGTATATATATATATTATATATATATAAATATATATATTTATATATATATATATATATATATTATATATATAAATATATATATATTATATAGTATTTTATATAATATATATTATATATATAAATATATATATATTATTATAGTATAGGTATATATATATTATATAACGGTATATATATATATATATATATAATATATATATATATATATATATATATATATAATATATATATAATAATTATATATATATATACTATATATATATATCATATACTATTTAATATATATATATGAGCATTTTAAAACAATTTCACTTTCTAATTTAACAACACCCTCCCTCCCACACAAAAAAATCCTGCCTCCATCCCGATTAAGTGCGTAGCTGTAGAATAAAGGAAAGACTTTAAATATTTTTTAACAGGTGAATTAAATTTTTTTTTTTTTTTTTAAACCTAAAAAATTGGTAAGAGGTAGAGTTCAAAGTATCCAAACTAAAACATATACAATCCCTTTTGGGGAGTTTATAGCAATTAGTAATAAAATACAGAGAATCCAATATACTTTTCTATAATAATAACAATAAAAAGAAATAGCACTTGTCTTTCAATAGAAATCAAGTACAATAGATCAGAATGTAATAATACTGGGAATACATTTTGTATTAATATTGATTCAAAAGCAACTTTAATTCTATATGATTATTTTAAAGTTTAAAATAAATATTTGTTATATTTTCTTTTCTTTTACTTAAAGAAGTACTTTAGTTTTGATTCTAATTATTTTTAACATAAGGCATAATTTTGCTGGATTGGGGTTTGATCAGATTCTCTGCCCCAGTTCAGGAGTCTGCCAAACACTGGCATAGGAGATAAACGGACTGATTCAAGCTTTAAAAACCAGGATTAATAAGGACAGGTTAAAAGGATTAAGATATGTTTTCACATGTACTTTATCAAAACATTGTTCCACAAAGAACGTATGATGCTAGCACCACATAAGTTAGTCACCTGGAATTTGTAATAAACT
This sequence comes from Trachelipus rathkii, assembly GCA_015478945.1. Lineage (NCBI taxonomy): Eukaryota > Metazoa > Arthropoda > Malacostraca > Isopoda > Trachelipodidae > Trachelipus > Trachelipus rathkii. Next base: position 3,017 of record JABUQX010132045.1, read on the forward strand.
AAACTAGGTATTAAATAAGTTTTATGTTACCATACGCCTCAAAAATTTGTTAAAGCAAATTCAACAAATTATAACACCTAATTTCTTATTAAAAATCATTTTATAACATTTTGCAAATTTATGACTATGAATTATGAACATCACATAAGACGCAAAAACTTTCTCCATAGTGACCAGAAATCTATGGTTATACTGATGCCAGTTGCTGGCTTACACTAGTTTGCTCTCAACAACCTAAATTTTTCGAATTAAGAAGGAAATAATTAATTAAAATGTGTAAATAAGCTTACAAATATATATATATATATATATATTATATATATATATATTATATAATATATATTATATATATATATATATATATATATATATATATATATACGTATATATATTATATATATATATATATATATATATATATAATATACAGTGTATATATATATATATATATTATATATATAGTATATATATATATATATATATATATATATATATATATATATATAGTATATAATCTATACAATATATAACTATCTATATTACTTACTATAGTAATCATATATACCATATACCTATCATAAAACTACATATATATTATATATATATATATATATATATTATCTATATATAGTAATATATATATATAATATATATATATATATATATTATATATATTATATATATATATATATATATATATATTATATTATGATATATAATATATATATTATATATATATATATATATATATATATATATATATATATAAATGAGTTTTTTTTGTGTTTCTTCTTTCCTTTAAGGTTGAGCTTTTGTGGTGAGGCAGTTTGACGAGAATGAAAGATGGAATGAAAAAGCATGGAATGAAAACAGAGGATGTGGTGTGTCTTACAATGAAGAAGAAAATGAAAGACGGATGCACGCGTTTTAGTGTATTTTGTAGTCGATCAATGTGAAAGCTGAATTCTATGTGGTTCATTAATTTATTTTATTTTCTCTTTTGTTTCCAGTGTATCATGAGCGAATAGACATATTAAGGTTTTATGTTACAGAAGTAGATAGTCAAAAAGGGTTACTTTGATTTAGGTCGTAAAGTGTGTGATAAGGAAACAGAAAAGGGATTGAGTTTGTCAAGGCTTATGGATTAAAGGTTAAACTATTAAAAGAATTCTATACAACAACAAGAGCCCACCCCTCAAGAATTCTTGGGAATTGGGCTTCCTCATCGTACTGTACATATCGTTTATATAATATAAATGTATAAGCTTTGTATTAATAGTTACCAGTTGTAACTAATAGAAAAAAGGATATCTTTATTTTAAGGAGAGAATTTATTATTTCACCAAGCGTTTGACATTCTCAGTAGCTCGGGGATTCTTCTTATAAGATGGTACAGAGTGTCTTTACATACTTCTTCTGTTATCATATTTTCAGTGGTAGCAGTGTGTAGTTTGAGAGAACTAGCCTCTGGGGTTTGGATAGTTGTACAGTTTTTTTTGGTTTGCAGGTCGTTCATCATGGGAAAGGATGATGGAAGTGGAGGTAGTAAGAAAGGGGTAGTTATGGTTGAGGGAAGTGTTTTGGCGTGGGTGCCCAGGGTTTGCTGGGTGAGATGAATACGGAAGAGTATGAGGTAAATTGGGGAAAAAAAAAAAAAAAAAAAGATCAGGTGGAATGTAATGGTATTGACGGGTATGGTGATTAGTATGAGTAAACCTACTGGTGAGATTTTGTTGAGTTTTGGGAGAAAGGCGTTCGAGTGTGTGAGTAAGATAGAGTGGAAGTCGTTGGGAAAGAAAGAAGAAGTGGAAGTTATTATTAAACGATTAGATGAAAAGTATGCTAAGGAAAAGCAGCGAGATAGATATGACAGAGTATGTGAATATTTTTATGTAAAAAGGAAAAATGATGAGTCTATAGGGAGTTATGTTTAATAAGGTATGAAATGGTAGAGGCAAAAGTGTAAGGTTGTCTGGGAAGGTAGAATTTAGGGTGGAAATGAAATGCGTGCACTTGTTGGAAGGAGCAAACATACTAGATAATCAGAAGCAAATGGTTCTGGCTTATTGCGGTAATGATGAATGGGATTTAAAACTTTTAAGGATTGCATTGGTGAATATTTGAAAGAAGGTTTTGGAAGAAGTAAATGACTGAAAGGTGAATAAGGTGGAGGAGGAACAGTGGTGTATGGCTAATGGTAGTAAGTCAGGGAGGGGCTAGGGGTGATGGGTCCAGTTATGGTGGTAGAGGAGAGTGGAAAGATGGAAAAAAGATTGAATGCAAAGGAGCTTTTGCGGAATGTACGAAATGTATTATATGTAGGTCTGAATATCACTTTGCATATTTGTGTCCAAAGAATGCGCTCAATGAAAGAAAGGATAAAGAAGTTTCTGGTGAGAATCAGGAGCAATGTAAGGAGGATATGAGGAGTACTAAGGGGGAATGTAGAAAGCGACGAGAAATAAGGGTGTATTTGGTGGAGAAAATCGAGGTCGCTACAGCAACTGGTGAAAGGTCTGTATATATACGATAACAGGACAAATAATGGTGTTTTATCGAGGAGATGGGATAGATTTTGGCGAATCTGAAGAGGTTTGTGAAATTTTTGTTTTTCGGCATAAACATTTGTGGAGGTCTTGTGATGTGTATAGGGTAACAGAGAGCGAAGGGGTGAAGAAGTTGGAATCTGTCAAAGAGATACGATAGAATAGTTCTGGAATAAGTAGGGGTAAAAGGTTGGTTAATTATGTGACAGAGAGAGAAGGAATATCAAATGTAGGAATGGGAATGGGGAGAGGGATATCTGTTGGGACTAATACTAATCAGTGAGGAATCGTTTTTTCTGAGGTGGATAGGGTGGATGATCAGAGAAACCGTATGAAGAGATTTTAACAGATATTGTGATAAGGGTCCTGATGTAGATGGTGAACCGGGGTGGTGAGGGAACGGACATATGGGAGTAACGTCTGAGCAATGGCTGGCAATAGAAGAGAAAAAAGGGAGACAATCTCAGAGTTTAGAAGAGGGTTGACAATAAGGGAGAGGTGTAAAGAACCGAAGGTTGTGTGAGGTGATGGAGAGTTGATATCGGATTTTAATTAGAAAGTATTAAAAGAAGCAGCTGAGTGTTTTACAGGATATAGGAAAGTTGGACTACTGGAAACACGAGTTTAAGGGTAGGGTGGTTGAACGGAGAAAAGAAGACTGAAGAGAACAACGGAGAAACCAAAGAACTTGCTGTGTATTAGGTTTGGTTGGTGTAAAAGGATAAGTGGATGTAGTTATGGTGGTGGTTTGTTACGCTTAAGGGTGTTATGTTTTATTATGTTATTGGGTTGTCGCTGTGGGTGTGTTGGGTAGTGAGTTGAATTTGGTGGGTTTGTTTGTAATTGGTGTGTACTGTGTTTGGAAGTGGGCATCAGGGGGAGACAAGGTTAAGATTGATGAGATTTTTGTTTTCTTCTTCTTTAAGGTTTGGAGCTTTTTGTTGTGAGGAAGTTTGAAGGAATGAAAAAGAGGATGTGGTGAGTCTTTACAACGAAGTAAATGAAGATGGATGCAGCGTTTTAGTGTACTGTTAATGTAGTGATCATGTGAAACGTGATCTATGTTGTTCATTATTTATTTTATTTTCTCTTTTGTTCGCAGTGTATAAGCACATAGAATCACTTAAGGTTTATGTTACAGAAGTAAATAAGTAAAACAAGGGTTAACTTTGGATTTAGGTCGTAAAGTCGTGTGATAAGGAAACGAAAAGGATTTAGTTTGTCCAAAGTTATGGATTAAAGGTTAAACTATTAAAGAATTTATAACAACAAACAAGAGCCCACCCCTCAAGACATCTCTTGGGATGGCTCTCAATCGTACTCGGTACATATCGTTATATAATATAATAAATTGTATAACTTTGTATTAATAGTTTTACGCCAAGTTGTAACTAATAGAAAAAAGATATCTTTATTTTAAGGAGAGAATTTATTAATTTCACCAAGCGTTTGACATTTCTCAGTAGCTCCGGGGATCTTCTTAAGTGGTAAAGTGTCTTATCAAATTATATATATCTATATATATACTATAATATTATATATATATATATTATATAAAAATGATATATATATATATACTATATATATATATATAGTATATATATATATATATATATTATATAGCTATATATATATATATATGCTTAATATTCAAGGAGGAATATATATTGCAAAATCCACTTAGCGTCTTCAGCACAAATACCAGAATGAAAGAGCCAACCCCTACCTCCTCTATATTCTTGTACAGGAAAAATTGGTTCACCTAGTTAAAAGAAGTAAAATTATATATGCCCTTTATAAATGCCAAATTGGTCTGAGGGCTTAGAACCAATTATCCTCAACTGCACCTACATAGTTTACAGCCCTGAAACATAAAGTGACATCTACTGAGAGGAACTCTAAATAAATCTTAACAGATAGCTAAAAATGGTTTGCCACTCATTGTCCTCCTATACCGATTACACGATACAAACACATTACTTTTACTATAAAATAATGGAAAAGTAAACAAAATAAGAAAGTGTTTAAGTCTGAGAAAACAGAAATAATATGTTACATAATATGGTTATGTCTAACAAACTGACTTTATGGTTTGGCCTAAGTGGCTACATGTGATTTAACAGAAACAGTAGAATCTCATAACGGCAAGGGTATATCAGATCAATAGTAATCTTGTAAAGAATAAGAATATTGACCAGTTCTGATTTTAAATGGAGGTTTAACGATTACGCTTCCCTCATAGTAAGGGAGTGAAAATACATATATGCTCACTAATCAATAATAATATGCAGATATGGTACTGAATTTTTTTCCTAAAATTAATAACTGAAATATCCTAGATCTATCTATGGTTACATATTACTAATGATTTATTAAGATAGTAATATAATCCAAAATACTAATAATCACATGAATGAATGTAGAAATGTAAAGTAGGCCCCTATCATGACTATTGTGATTGATGGAAAAAAAGAAACCTAGTCTCATATGTATTGGCAGGGGTTTTCAATAACTGCAAATACAGTATTGTTTTTCATTTCAGCAAAACTTTGTTCGCAACTGAGCAACTTTCAATTTTCTCCTATTAGAACTCTGAAAAACAAAAATAAAATGGTAATCAAATATTAAAACAAAAAAGAGTTATAAACCAAGGAAAAAGGGACTTTAGTACACATAAAAATACCAAATGTCTAAAAATTTTACTATGAAAATACTACCGGTACCTATTATCAGACATGGAACATGGAGAGCAATTTTTTTGGAATATCAATTGTGATAAATCAATAGCTCAATATCAAAATTGATGTATTTTAAATGCATAGCATATGAACATTTATCCATATACGGTACATACCCAGACCCATGAGACCTGTGGAGTTTGCTCTTTCACTACACTATCAATACTTTCATCCATATTGATTTAAAAAATCCATTAATATCAGTCTATTAATAGGCAATAGTTGAAGTTCAATCAATATATTTTTAAAGACTAATCGAATGTTTTTGAAATGGTATGAAGTACCGTATCAACTGCCACATATTAATAAAAAAATTAATCAAAATACGATATATTCTATAAGGAACAATTTATTTCGATCATTTTTCATATATTTTTTTTACCATTAAAAAAATAAGTAATCGTATGCATAAGTTTTGTAAGTAGACAGCAGATTTTACTTAACAAACTTCATCAAAACTAAACTTAATGGGTTCCAAACCAAAATTTAAATATTTAAATATAAAAAAAAAATTTCAGTACTGATACAATTTATATAGAGTAACAATTTGACAGGTTCTTTTTTTAGTCGCTCATTAATTGGGGGGAAGATATTAAAAAAAAAAAAGATTGGAAAAAATATTGATATTTTAGTCAGATGAACTCAAGCTCAACTATTACCACTGGTTGATATATCAATATCCCAAAATGGTACAGCTCCATATACAATAATAGATTATCCTTTCACAGTTAAATTTTTAAGTTTTGGTATTTTTACACCTACAAAAGTTGTTCTCAGATTAATTGGACTATCTCTAATGCATTGTAGATTAATTTTTTGTTACTCGTCAGCTTCTATTATGAGTAGAAATTGAAATGTTTTCACCAGAACTAAAACTTCTACCTTTGTTTTTAAATATATTTTCCCTGTGCTACATATTGATCTAAGAGTAACAATGTTGACATTGTTGATGTGAAAAGAATACATGACGGGCATTTCCATAACCAAAGCCAAGATAATACTAATAATTCAGGATTTGTTTTATACAGTTAAACAAAATCTTTTTTCCAAGCAAAAATTTATGTCAAACTTCTTTTGTAAACATTTTTTGCACATTTTTTTGGTTGAATGTATTCTGTTAGATTTTCATATGCTCTTCATTCAAGGTTATTTAAAAATATTTACTCATAATGTCTTTTACTAAAATATTCTAAATGTTTATCCTTCTGAAACCAGTTATTTTTCATGTGCACTATAAAATAAAGCAATAAACAGATCCATAAAAATATATGATCCAATCTTTATAAGATTTCATTTAGCATCTACCACTTTATAGTAAACATTATTAAAAACTAATAGGACCTAAACTGTAGATTCTTTTTAAACAAGGATAATATTACCCTTATTGCAATGTGATAATATTGTTCCTCCAAAGAATAAACATGTGGAAAAAAAAATTATTAAAAAAAATAAAAAATACATTTATGACTATACAATACAATGCTATACTATAACAAACTATCCTCATGGGTCCTTCGATAAATGTGACTTACAATATGTGCGAAGCTAAATATGAATATTAATAACAAATACAACATTTATCACATTATGACTAAATAATGTTTAAATACTTTCCATTTACCAATACACTCCTCACACCCTCACCGACCATGTAGACAACTGGTTTGCAAGTTTCGTTTTGAATTTCGCATTGGCTCACG